>DWDX01004153.1:0-12071 GCA_018245675.1 Agara michaeli
ATTTTTTTATGATATGCCATTAAAAATTACATACAACCCTAAATTTTCACCCTTCTACCACCAACCCCTATTTTATAGTGTTTTAATAATTTTCCTAAGCTGTTTATTTGATGTTAGGCGGTGCGAAGTTCGTCGGGACAGCTAGTAAGATATAAAATACTGTCGTTAACGGAATATTTAGATAATAATTTGGATAAAAAATTGATTTAAATAATTTTTCGTGACCGCCAAATGAAACAATTCTGATATCGATATAAAATATTTCTGCTACGTTTCTTTTGTAACTTCTTTTTTTATCTTATTAAATGTTCTCTTAATACAAGTAGGTGTTTATTTTATCAGTATAATTAAAAATGTGCTTTCCGCTCCCTCTTCCATTTCTTAATTTTATACTGGCATAGCCTATGGCCGGGCCCTGTAAAAACCTATGTTTTATGTAATCCATTAAAGAATCGTAATGAAATTCCGCGTCGTTAAAATTTATAACTTTAGAGTAATGTTTCGAAAGGTAAATAGATTACTTGCTCGAATCGAAACGTGTTCATAAAAGGAGCAGAGATTTAAAAGCCGTCTGATGTAAAGTAATAACTTCAAACTATACTCGTAAATGGCCTGAAACTGTTTATCCACTTTTCATCAATGATAGGATTTGCACGAATCGAACTGAAAATAAATTTAGATATTGTTTTATTAAAATAAAAATTTTTGATATTCCTTTTCCACAAATTATTGTTGTCAATATAGACATTATTCACATTATTATTATTGCAATATATTTATATGTATAACATTTTATGTTATAATAATTTGTGTGATAATGTGTATGTAACGAAGGAAAACAGAAATATCATATCTGGCTTAATAGAAAAAATATATTCATATTTCAGTCACGTTCAATGGAATTTTCGTCACACCGTTCAGGATGGAAGCGTGACAAAATTACAGATATCAGATTCCTCTCTCACATTAGGTTATTATTTTTTTAACATCCCTATATTTTGTTAATTGCGATGTTAACAAGATTTCATTTATTAATGGTATGAAAGCAAAATTTTATTTTAAATTCTGTTTATCCTATTATACATAATGAGCAAAGTAATATTTCAAATTCTGTTCATGTTGTATAATTCTGTCTTTCAATTTTACTTTATACCGTAAAAAATACTTTGTAAAATGTGATCACAAATGATATATATCTGATAATTTTATAGGCTAAGAATTGTTTTAATTTATTTTAATACTGCAATTTAATTAATTAATTGAATACATTTTGATACTGTAATTACATATTTTATTAACTTATCATGGTTTTCCTTAAAAAGTCTTTTCTTTATACCATTTACAAATAGTAAATTTTGGATTAGTATATAATAACGTTGAAAATCATATTTAGTTTATAGTCTTTCATTAAGAAATTTAAAGAATAACCGGAATATATTTGGCAACAGTTTTTCTATAGAAGTGTATGACGCACTCAGCGAAAGATTCCCAAATTACCTTTAAAATTTTCTCAAATTGAACGTCTTGTTTGATCCAGGCATAAATATTAAGCTTTATTACACCTTTATAATTTTTGTGGTTACAACTCGAAAAAAAAATAAGCCTTATAATATAATATCAAGTCCTGTCAGTCTGTTTATAATGCAAAGTGCGTCTGAGAAATGTTTATCTTTGTTGAAGAGTCAGTGAAAGCGAACGAGATCCCTCGATGGTACTCAGAGAATATTCTCCTGATTTCGCCCACAATTCGTACTCATCTTACTGGTTTTGCAAGATAAAGTTGTAAATTATGTTTATCATATCTATATCAAATTGTTTGTAGTTTTTGCACGGACTCGGGGTAATATTTTATGGGCTTAGAGCGAAGTAAAAACAAAAATCACGCCGCTAACAAGAAAATTGAAGATAGTTATAAAATAGAAGCAGTTTACCCGCAAAAAGGTTCTTGCCAAAGTTTATGATCATTACGTGACCCAAAAATACTATTCGCGAGAGGCAGGGAAATAATAAAGGGGAGTGGTAACGAATTCAAATGGGATGCTCATTCATTATCCACTTACGGAAATTTTCGCTGGCAATTATCTCGCAAATTGTACTCCCAAGTGAAATATGGATGTTCCTTATAATGAACTAATGAGCTTAGTATACGACACCTGCGTAATCAATTTAAAGTTGTTGGGGTAAGTAAGTCAACCCTAGGCATATTCTGTATATTAGTTTTATATAACATTTATGAGTAGGTATATAATAGTATCTTTTAAAACGTTGGACCAAATACCAAGACGATTGTATATATTTTATCTTAAAAGTTCACAGAGTCTAAATTAGATAACGACGTCCGTAATACAAGGAGAGATGTGAGTGCGTTCTACATGTCGGAAGAAATAAATATAATATGTTTCGAACTGATAAGTATTTGAAGTCGGATTGGAGTTGACACATTGGGAGGAGTTAACTAAGTTGAGTTAAAAAATTGGTAACAAGTTCATTCGGATGTCGAGAGGTTGCAGTGACCATTTAGTAACGTAAAAGACCTGAGAAATAGAATTGTTGCATATAATATTATGCTCCATAACTTTTCCTTGTTTATTTACACCAACTATAAAAAGTCTTCATTGGAAATGTATGTATTTTATATTTTGGCCACATATAGATTGTGATTTGCAGTACCATTTCATCTGCATATTAAACAACCTATTGTGCATGGAATGGAGAGAATAAATGGAGGGTAAAAGAAGTCATCCAAACGTGCGCGGGGTACAATGGCGCAATCTACAATGAATCGATTCAAACGAACAGTGCGCGGGAAACGGAAGTGCACGATTCGTTTCAATGAATGGAATCGATGTTGAATTGCATCTATTGTGTTTGACGAGGTGGAGGTTCGATTGTATGTAAAATAAATTTTGAAATATGATGAGAAATGCATTAAGTTAAAATTTGTGTTACAAAGTTTTTAATCGTAAAATATATTTTAAGACATCATTTAAAAGTCAATCTTATAAAGTTCAATTCAGTTCAGTTCAGTTCAATGTCTCCTAACCGTAATTTGCAAGATATGAAATACTTAAAAATACAATAATAAAAGAAAATAAAATCAAAAGCAGGAGTAGGACAATCCATCAATCCCACTTAATTTAAAGTACGTGTTTAATATGGGAAACAATATGAATGCCTGTACATATACAAGATACGACAGTGAAATCTTTGTTCAGTCGATTGACGCGAACAATGTGTGGGGAAGTGCGCTATTGGCATTCTGTATCGAGCTGATGTTATGTTATAGGCGGATGTATCGACAAACATCCCTCACCACGGAAAGCTCACTTCATTATCGTATTGAAACGATAGCTTATAAAAATAGAAACAACGCCATAACTCAACATTTACATGATATATTTAGTAAAACCAATGCACATACTTCCGTCAAAACTGCCGTAAAAAAAATGAAGTTAAATTATTTAAATGCTAGTTAGTACCAATCTATAAATGAGCACCGGGAATTCTCTAAATGGTCTCTAAAATTAAAATAGTAGGGGCTGCACATTTCTAAACTTTTATCATTAGGTTCTCATTACCAATAAAATTTACGTCTATATAAAACTAGTTTCAATCTTATTTCATGAGTTTTGAGTTTTGCCTTTATTACATCCATAAAACTATCTATCTGGAAAATTCAAATCAATGAGGCCATGCAATTTTCAATATGCATCAAGTTCGCTTTGATCAATATTTATCGCAAAAGTGACGTCACGTATTTTGAAAAAAAAATACAATTTAAATTTATTTAATTCATTATTCATTTTTAAAGCGCAGAGCGTCATTAACATAATGTTTTTTTTTATAAGGAAAATGTTTTGCTGTTATCTTAGAAAACTCGGGATGATCCATCTTCGCGGTCGCTCAAGTTGATTGAAATCACGAAGAGTGCTTTATGCTCTAATTTGTTTGTAAAGAGCGTCACAAAAGGTTCTAAACAGAGTATTCTTTTATTCGACTTATTGTTGCAAGTATGGATGGATAAATGCTCAAAACAAATAAGATTATAAATTCTGTTGCCGATTTCATTGCGTATAATACCGTCAACCTTCCCATAATGCAGTACTTTCAGAACGTAGTTTCCTTATAACGCAGATATGAAATTGCGACAGCCCTCCTATAACGCGGTACTTTCAGAACGAACTCTTTAATTCAATAAAAATAAATTATAATTTTATCTTGTCTTTTGTATTTATTGGTCTCCATATAACGCGGTACGAATGATGTGATTTGTACTAATTCTGAGTTTCTTATAGCGCGGTTTCCATATAACGCGGTACGCACTCACCGCGTTATAGGAGGGTTGACTATATATACATAATATGTAGACTGTCCTCAGAGTCTAGTAGTCTAGGGCACCTGTTGACTAAACCGAAGGTAGTAGATTAGTTTCCCACGCAGGAAACATTGAGCTCACTGCACATGTGTTTGATCCGTACCTGGTTGTTTTTTTTAAATCGTGTAATAGCCTTCCTATTATCAATTTGTTTAATAAATAATTAGTCACTAAGAAACCAATGGTTAAAATAAACGTTTATATGCACCTAGCGACATCTATTTCAACAGTCTGTACAAATTCTATTTCGTTAATTCTTACGAACATATGGTTGGAAAATTGTACGAAGAAAGAATGAACACAGCTATAAAGTTTCTCACAGTATTTTTAAGTATAAAAATATTTATTCCAACTTGTGGAATAAAACCTTATATTTTGTCGTATTGATAGATACAAAATATAATAAAAAAAATGGTTTATTATGAAACCATTGGCTATATCTACATACTTGCCATTCACGAGATAAGCGAGAAGATGATAATGTAGCCTCTAATCTATCAATACATATACATTTTGACGTTAAGGATAACGATCTGATAACGATGTACTTTCTTTGAACGCGCGCGACACAAAATGTATCGTTAAGATCCCTTCCATTGATAAGTGAATAATGCCGACATGTATTCAAATGAGCCGTAGGTCGGAGTATTTCTTGCGAGAACACTTTTGTTAAGGTTTATATATTATGCGTAACTTAGACATATTTTTATTAGCCCATTTGTTTTGGTAACGAGGGAGAAACTTTTAAAAGGTTCCATGGTGCCCTGAGCGAGACGGCGGGTTATGTAGGATTTTTACCCAATAAAATTCGTATGTGGTCTTCCTCGGCATTACTCAGAGGACTCCGTATCTTACCATCAGGTGGCCCGTATGCCTGTTTGCTAGGTTAAGTTTATAAAAAAAAGAATCCACTGTTGCTCTCCTGACGCTTTGCCCTGAGTTTATTCGCTCCGAATGGACGTACGTTTTATCCTATCTTCCGGTTTTTACGGTGGCATGCGGCCATATACACCGTTATCCCTCCCGGGGTCACTGGCTGCACAGTCAGTACTCCCACCCTGACAGAGTTCCATATGCGCCAATGTGGTAGCGCAGAATTTGAACAAGATATGCGAAATTATTATAATTATTTTGTGTGCTTTCTGCCTACTCCGTTAGGGATCTGGCGTGACAGTTTGTTGTTGTTGTTATTGTATTTTGTATAAATATCGAATGTTTTAGAGTTCATTACTTTTGTGTAAGTCCTACTGTTACAATTAGTTGTTAATGAATACTAGTAAATAAATCCAGACAGCCAAGCAGTGGAACTCGCTACCGGCGTCCATCTTTCTCGAGAGTTATAACCTGGATTATTCAAAACAAGAGTGAATAGGTACTTTCTAGGCAAGCGTGCTACATCTTAGATTGCACCTCACTTACCATCAGGTGAGTTCGCAGTCAAACGCATGAATATCGCTCAATAAAAATAGTTGGAGAATGAACATTATATTTTAACGAGCACTGGTGTAACTTTAAAGTAACAACAAATAATTTTATATGAAATATAGATCTGTACGGGTTCATATTATTATGTGTGATTTTTTTATTGTTACGAATAAAGTCAGCTCTATTCATAACTGCACACAAACGTAAACATTTGGAGCTATTAAAATCGAAGGCTATATCCATTTAAATGACATCCTTATTGTACGCGGCATCACTTTCTGGTTGGATCCGAGCATTCTATTGTCGATGCGTGTGTAGCACGCGTGCAGTTCACTCGTTCTCCCATTTAGATAATAAAGAATTATGTCTTTGTCAACAACAAAGTATTGTTTGTTTTTAATCTATCTGTGTATATCGACAGTTCAAAGTGCTCCGAGAAAACAACGCGGTTACTCAGAACTGCGGTCTTGTAGTGTCGGTGATCTAGCGGAAGAAATTGCTTCTTATCACACGGTAGTAACGGATATAATCGATTATGTTGTATCTGGACCGTTCAAAGGGCAAACGTATGACGAGTAAGTGGTTTTTGTTTAAATAAAAGGTTTGTTTTCGAATAATACTCAAAAAAATTCTTCAGTGAAATGTCTCTAATGCGATAATTTTGTGAGTTTATCTGACTACAAGCCATGTTTTTTTTTGTGTTGTTTTTTAACTTTATATTGACGTATTAACACAATAACTCAATGATGTTGTTAAATGTAACGGAATAGATCGGAACTGTACTAAAGCTACCCTTAATACCAATCTACTGAACATTACACTGTAAGAGTTTTAAATATAATTAATTTATTTATCTATCTCTTGTTGATTTGATAAGATAAACTCTGTTAGAACATTATCTGGTCCATAAGAGCTCAGTGCCTAATCGGAAATATCTCGAGTAGCCGAATACAGATATTTTCGACAGTTGACGATATTTTTGTTTGATAAGATAGACTCATAGAAAAAGGGCTTCGTCTTACTACAGCATCACAATATAGCGTCGGCACGCGCTGGAAAATGATTTCGTTTACCCAAATTCTTACAAGCCTTATTGTGATAAGTGTGTGTGAGGCGAAATTCTTGGCGAAAGATTCAAATTCTTGCCAGGCGTTGTTAGGAGATGAGTTGGTAAACGAGATTGCCGCGTACGAGGACGTAAAAAATGATATACTCAAATACGTTTTGGAAGGAGACTTCAAAGGCAAAACCTATGACGAGTAAGTGATCCTTTGGCACGGCTTGTGTCTGTGTGAATTGTGTTTATGTGGCTGGTTGGATGAAAATATCAATTTACTTGCCAGATTGCCAAAGCATAAGCGAAGAGACACATTTCAACTTAAATATTTATAAACGTTTTGTCCATTTAACTGCTGTTATTTTATCTTGGTTACTGATTGCAATTTATTCTCAAAATTGCAGTCGTTGGTGGCATTTTTTTATAGCAACTAAAAACTGCAATATAAAAAGCAATTATTAAAATAAAGCACAGTTCAATCCATGGGCAAATCAATTTCAGTATAAACTATACGAATTACTAAATCGGTCAGTCATGTTGAACATTTATTTATTGTAATGTTTGTACGATTTTCAGATTGGCAAAGTTCGTGGACACGTTCGGCGCAAGGCCTTCCGGGTCGGAAGTGCTAGAACGTTCCATTGATTATATGATCCAGCTCTCTCAGGACGAGGAGATCCACGACATCGTTACTGAGGAGTTAGAGGTAATTCCGGTATCAATCTATCGACCAACATCACATGATTCCACTTCCAAGTAACAAACTTAAGAAATGAACCTTAGCAACGTTAAAAATGTCAAATAATTTCAAGTTATATTGGCCACTCTCGCTGTTTTATTTGCGTGGAATTCTAATACTGTATTATAAAATATATGCTACGTTTCTCAAGGCTATTTTTAAAAGACGTACAAACAGACAGGGACATAGACACACCAAGGTTACTTACTTACTTACTTATGTACTTACTTATTTTTTGCCATCATTATTTGTTATTTAAAATAACTGAATAATAAACTAATATTTTAGGTTCCGCATTGGGTAAGAGGAACGGAGGAAATAACTATGTTGGAACCAAGGGTCAAAAATATAGCTCTTTTGGGTCTCGGAAGGAGTGTAAGTACACCACCTGAAGGAATCACAGCGGAAGTGATCATTTTTAATAACTTCTCAGCTTTAGAAGCCGCTTCTGATGAGGATATTAAAGGAAAAATTGTTTTATATGATCCTGTATTTACCACTTACAGTGAAACGGTAATTGTTAGGTCATTAGGTGCAACGAAAGCAGCAGAAAAAGGAGCTGTTGCTTCTCTAGTACGTTCAATTGCTCCTTTCTCTATTAACTCACCTCATACAGGATCACAGTCCTATGCGGACGATATTACCAAGATACCAACTGCTGCTATCTCACTTGAAGATGCCGATATGATGAGGCGATTCCAAAATCGTGGGGTCAAAGTTATTTTGAATATAAAGATGTCTTCGACCTTCGATACGCAACTTTCTAGGAATACCATAATCGATTTAAAAGGAACTGAATATCCCGAAAAACATGTTATTGTTTCCGGTCACATTGACAGTTGGGACGTCGGACAAGGTGCTATGGACGATGGCGGCGGTTTATTTGTTAGTTGGGCAGTACCTGTTATTCTTAAACGTCTTAATTTAAGACCTAAAAGAACAATAAAAACAATTTTCTGGACTGCTGAAGAGTTAGGGCTAGTTGGAGCACGAGCATATGAAGAGTTGCATAGAAATAATAGTCATAATATAAATTTTATTATGGAATCAGATGAAGGGACATTTGCTCCTCTTGGCTTGATAGTCGGAGGAACCCAAGAAGCTCGATGCGTTGTTGCAGAAGTTTTGAAATTATTTGAATCTATAAATGCTTCAACGTTAGTAGAGGCTGATAGTCCTGGATCTGACATTGCTGTCATAATCGAAACCGGAGTACCAGGGGCTAGTCTTTATAATGCAAACGAACGTTACTTTTGGTTCCATCATACTGAAGGAGATACAATGAATGTCGAAAGTCCCGAGGAACTTGATTTAGGAGCTGCATTTTGGACAGCGGTTGCGTATATTATAGCTGATATATCTGTGGATATTCCGCGATAAAAATAATTTGATAAACGAAATTAATGTTCTTATATGTAGTACCTATATCAATTTGTTCTGAAGAATAATTGCTCTTTTTTATAATAATATTACATTTTGAAATATTTTGTTTTAAATAAAACAATAAGGATAAGGTGAGTAATCTTTTTATCAAAACGGGTCCTCTTTTTTAGTATCGAAGCTCCAGAGAGCGGGAAGAGAGTATTATTAAGATATTTTTTGCGACACCCCGGGAAGAATTTTCTTTACTGAATGCGATCCACCTTTCGATAAAGATCCTAAATTATGTTATCGTTTCACGGCCATTGTAATAAAAGTAAGACTCTCGTCCTTCACTGAGAAAGCAGTGTTATATGAAGTAAAAAATATTCACCCTTCTTACTCAATTGATTTTAGGATATTTAAATACAATTCAGTAAAAACTTTTATCATTCTAAATATTACAGAAGAAATCGCACGAATTCTTACTTATGCTTTATTCCTTATTATGTTTGGATGTAGGTACTCGTAATTAGTGGCTATGAAATTATACGGTCTTACGGACTCATAAGATAAATAATTTGATAGTTAAATAGCCAGACGTATACCTATTGTAAAGTAAAGTTAACGAGGTAGGTAAATAGAGCACTGAATTCGTTTAAAAACATCCCGGTATGTAATTACAAAAGTTGGCCGCATTATTATCAAACTTTAACTGGGTTAAATATGTAACGAGTAAGTTTACTTTCACGTAATGAATTTCACCGCGATAACGTCTTCCATGTAAACAACTTCGAAACTTGTGTACTGTTTTGTAATAATTAAGCGGAGGGCAGTATAATTTGTTAAGTTACAGATAATTGAAGGGGCAATTTGTTTTGCGTTGAAGTTTCTGACACTGCGTTTAATCAATCAAATTGAAGGGCAAATAGACTGGTGGCAATTGGAAAATGAATAATTTATAATAAAACAAAAGAAACGTGCTAACTACGTTTTTCTATTCAAATTGAGGTGGAAAACGATTGAAACAATGTTCTTGTTTTTTTTTTAAGACTCCCACGCAGGAACTTACTTGTGTTACACAATAGAAATGATTTCAAAAAATCTTACGAAGAATGACATTTAACTTTTGCTACAGCTAATTTCCAGAGCTTGATGTCGGGGGTACATTTTTTTTTAAAACCTGTTTATTTTTCGAGCATCGTAAACTACATATATTCTTTGAATATTAGTTCTGGTAGCGTCGCGTTCTCCGAGTCTGTTTTTATTAATTCGATAGCTACTTTGCAAACTATGTAGTATGATTTTTTTTATCAAGACGGTGTAATTATTACAAATATGTTTAATACACAAAGAGACAAACCTGAACCATATCACGCATTCGTATACGACGGACATTACATGGCTACGTGATACTGACATCCAGTTGAACTATTCGTCACTACGTGGAAAGTTGTTACAATTTCGTCGTAACTGTCTCGCGGGCATTTACGAGGCTTGCCTAAGCAAACAGTTTATCACCCAAGGAGCGTTAATCAGAACGTTTGAAAAAGCACTTAAGCAATTAGTACTTCAGTAAGCAAGGCAGGTGAAATTTCAATGTTATTTAGTTACTCCAGTTCAAAGTATTTTGTTACTTTACAAATTTAAATAAGACTATTTTTGATCTATTCATTGTCATGGTAATGTGAGTAAAACATTATTTTTTATATATACATATATTCAAAAAGTACTAGACCCGATTTGAACATACTTTGATCCTATTGTTTGAGCACTTTCACCACATCAGATTAATGGTCCGTATAGACACTAAAATTTGCTTTCTAGCCCCGCGATTCTCAAAGTTTTTGTATCAAGGAATACTTTTAAAATTTTTAGAACAGTAAAATGGAAAAAGACAACGTAATGAAATTTAAAAAAGACAACTACAATATATAAAAAAGACGTTGTTCCGTAGTTCAATTCTGTTTGCTTTCAGTCCTCCCGCGCCAGCTGCATCCACCTACACCATTCAGCAATGACCAGCTAGAAGAAACCTAAACGACTCACAAATACTGTATATTTATAAGAAATATGTTTAAAGTTAGCCGGGTGATTGTAGAACCCAGGCACGATCGCATTTCACGCACCGCTAAAGGGATCCCAGTTTAAGTATCCCCGATCTAGCCCTTTGCTTCGAAACATGTAGAGTTGACGACATCTTTCGTTTTATCTCGTTGCAGCTTGATTCTTTCTTGATGAGAATCGTCTGGCACTAAGTCCGAAGTGTATAACTGAAGTCATAACTGAAGTCAACCTCTCAATATTCTAACTTGACCAGAAACTGCTGAATTTCGTTTCAAAGTAGAAAAATAATGACGTCAATACAAATACAACAACAGAACATTGCGTTGCTGTGAAACAGATCTTAATAAATATTTCATGAGGTGTGTATTGGATTCTTATTGTGGAAGAATCTCCGCCAGAATTGAGATTTCCCGCACTCGTGACTGGAACAATCTGTATGAGATAGCTCGTGAATTTAGAATTCATAAGAGCCCTGTCAATACCTGGTTAGAATGCGAATGAAAAATAATTTATATATAAGAATTTCAATATTTTTCTTTCCGCGATATTCAATTTGTAACATGGTGTATATACATAAAAATCTTTTGATAAAAAGTAACTACCACATTTTTTATTAATCCATATATTTCAAACGTTTTTGTTTCAAATAAGCTAATAGGCGAATAGAAGTAAAGTAGTAGTAAAACACATTCAAAACACTACATTTATCATAATTTGTATAACTATTTGTGAAATGTTTTCATTTTTCTTTTTTTTTTTTCAACCACTTTTCAACTTTTTCAACAACACAACCACGAATTTCAAACCACTAGGCTATCACAAGCAGTGATAGCCTAGTGGTATGAAATTCAGCCTCCCACTCCGGGGGGTCTGGGTTCGATCCTGGCATGCACCTGTGATTTATTACGTGCGTTTTATAAGTAACATTTAAATATCACTTGCTGTAACGGTGAAGGAAAACATCGTGAGGAGACCTGCACACTTTAGAGATGTTATAAATTATATAATATTTTCTGAGGTGTGTGAAGTCTACCAATCCGTAGACTATG
>DWDX01004154.1:0-12070 GCA_018245675.1 Agara michaeli
TGGCCAGCGTGGTAGACTATGGCCTAAATCCGTCTCACCATGAGAGGAGACCCGGTCCAGCAGTGGGCCAACAAAAGGGTAGAAAAAATTATGTTAAATGGAATTCGTTCACATTGTTATTTCATTCTCTTAGTAACATAATATCTCCTACTATATAAAGTTTTGTCGTCTCTAAGTTTATTAACATTCGGTATAGTTGTATATGGATAAGAGTGTATCGTGTTTAATGTATGACTGGCCTCGTGGTCGAGTGGTTAGAGACCCTTACTGCAAAACCGGAGGTCGTGGGTTCGATTGCCGCCCAGGACAAACATTTGTGTGATGAGAAAATTTGTTTCAGTGCATTTTATATTTCTATTAGCTAAATTAATAAAATACTTTAATTAACCAAATATAACATGGATTCAAGTTGTGTTGTAACTGACTTACTAAACTTTATTGATTTGAGACAAAAAAAAATCTGAGGTTTTGGAGATTTGTCTAGATACGAATTTTTATACTAGCTATTTATAACCATATCGACTTGAGAGTAGTCTATCATCTTTCATATGGCTAAACTTGTGTTTTCAGGTGCATTCCTTCGTTAGGCGAGATGTTCCGGAAGCTCCAAAACCTGTATCCGGAGAAGAAAGCGAAACGACATTACAAGAGAAGCTTAACGAAACGACGGAAAAATCTGAACAAGATAAAGACGCAGAGGAACTTCATAAAGAACTCATATTAGCCATTGACTACCTAAGCGAGTTGGTAAGTTACCATAATGTTTTAAAGACAATTAAAAAGATAATCAACTACAGTAAAATGGATACGTACAACGATTGTACAGAACCATTTGGATCAATACATAATTATACAAGTTACGATTTAAACGTTTTAGATATTTAAATTGAATATTTAAGGTAACTTATTATCGTATTAATTTATTTAATTTACTATTACGTTGCTTGAACAAAAGCACACGATGTTTATTTAAGTAGCAAGTATTGCACATAATCATTTAATTTAGACAGAAGCTTAGGTAAAGTAGCCTAGGCATGTCGCTAAAATTCGGAACATTTTATACAAATTATAGAACTGATTAACACTTGTGAGTGTTGCAACCTTATCTGCTACTGTTTTGACACAAAAAAAATATTGTTTTCCATGTGGAGTATGTGTTAGGTAGTATAGTATAGTAATATGATTTCATTATACCTCGGGAACAGTAACCGATAGTACCTACCTATCATCAAAGCCAAGATGAGCTTTGGCTGTAGTTGATTTTGGACATTGCCTATGTTCGTTACATATTTACGAGCTATAGTGACCGCAGATGTCCTGATTAGTTGATGGAAAAAGTATATATCTACCTAGATATTTAATGATTTTGTTTTTTGATCCATCAAACTATAACGATAATTATCGTATTAAAATTATAATTTTATAGTAATCAACCTTGGTACACGCGGTATATGATTTGAACTGATTATATCATTTACTGTAATGCAATAATTTTAAATGACGATTGTAATTTATTTCAGATAACGAGATTAAAACCCATAGAGAAATAAGTACTAATGAATTTGAGCAAAGTGTAAAATAATTTGTATAATAACAATTTTTTTTTTGTAAATGTAGGTACTTTAACTTGATGATATAGGACTATTAATTAGAGTGAGTTACTACTGAACATAATCCTCTACGATTCCAATGTGAACGGAATCTGTCAAGTCAATGACCGGATGAACATGTCTAGATCAATACATGGTTGATTTGATCTGTCAACATTTTACTTATTATGATAAACGCTGCCAATTGCAAATTGTTTTTAAGTTATTTAGTATTAAAAATGATACTTTTACGAAGTCTATGCAAACTGTAAAGAAAACTACGCATTGTGGTATAAAGTACTTAAAATAATCATTAATTAATTGTACGCAAACTATCTCTATACAGATGTAACTGTTTGTACTCCATTATATATGTATATACACACATATGTATCTGTTCAACCTTCACGGCACTTCTTATACAAGTTAGTATTTTAGTGGCTAATGATGTTTTATTGATAGTATGTATTATTATTTTATAATATATAGGTACATATTTAAGGTAATTATCTATTTTATATTATTTTCTGTCTTATTCATATTTTTAATACGTCTACTACAATTTTTCAACAACACCAAGAGTTGCCTGGAAGAGAATGCAACAAGGCATTAAGTCCGGATTTTGTATAATAATAAAAAAGTATAAATAGATAAATAAATAAATATTTTAAACGTGAGAAATAGCTGTATCATTTGGATGGAAATTTTAAATTTTGTCATTTTTTGGTCAATTAATTTACAACAGCTCTCACATTAAATATAATTCAATGTCACACCTATTACTATCAACTATCCATGTTATATCTAGTTATCAACAAAGAACACCAGAACAAAGTGTATTTCCTTTAATAGAGACAATAAGAAAGGTGTCAATGGGCACATTCTAAGTTTTACTCTAGTTAGCAATTTAAGTTAGAAACAAATTACTCATTAGTCTGTAGGCTAGATTGTAATCTCAATGCAGTACAGTATAATATACTTATTTATAAGGAAAAAAAATATAAAAAAAAATTCAATATTACATTTCTTGTAACAGTATTAAATATTTTTACGATCGATTGATTTAAATTGAATGTAATTAGATCAAAGCAATTATGTTTTTTACTTAATACCGTATTAGGATATAAAGCTAGTTTACCTAAACACGCTGTGGCACTCAATTCTAACCCAATAAAGCTTGCATCAACTAGGGGAGATTGTTCTCTATACACATACGTAAATGTCAAGGTGTATGTTTGTGCAATTTCAACTGTAAATAACCGCGACCCTCTGAGATAACACTACAGTTCAACTCTGCGTGGATCTTATATTAGCTGAGTGGTCGTATAGTCACATTATATTATGTATACGTAACATCACGCCTGAAATCCCTTAAGGGGTAGGCAGAGGAGTGTAGTACACCCCCACATTTCACCAGTTACGTTTAAGTCCCACAATGGATGTATACATATTATTTATATAATGGTTCCGTGGATTTTATTCAACTGTGTGATGTCGTGTTTTTTTTTTAAACATTCACTGTGTAAATGTTGTATTTAATGATATAATGTAAGTTTAATTGTAAATATTTTATTAGTTTTTTTATTTTATTTTATTATTTGACCACTTCATGTCAGTGAGCATTGCAAAAAATATGTTCCAGCTCGATCGATAAAAACTGCATTCCGCTTTGTTCGCAAAAAAATAAATACCGGTTTGAAGGTATTAATACAAAAATTCATGTACGTATATACCTACAATTTTTTTACTTGTATACTTATTTATCCTATACATTGCGTGTGTGTGTGTGTGTGTGTGTGTGTGTGTGTGTGTGTGTGTGTGTGTGTGTGTGTGTGTATTTGTCTTGCAATTTTAACGCATACATAATACCTACTTATAAATGCTAAGAGTTTCTGCTCGAATCGTTATTTCCAGGGTCACAAAAAATGTTGACCGAATGCAGAATGGTCACAAAGATCCATAATACTTTGACATAACTGAATTATTTCAATAGTCGCAATTCTGACATCGTTCAAGTGACACGCCCTTTTTTTTTTGAAACACCGAACCCGATATTTTCTTTACCGTACCGGCCACCACCACTCGAAAGTGTATCGTCGAAACAAACCAACAATAAGGGAACCCACTAGGTCCCTAAAAACCGTAGCATTTATAAAAAAAAAAGGAATAGTGCGCGCGCGCTCTTCATACAAGAATAACAATGGCGGTCGGTCCCCGGCGGGAGATATGAAATATGGCGGAGCGAGCCTCCCCAGAGCTTTCGCCGTAAGCTCGAAAGCCAGCAGCGAATATCTACTCGTGATTTTATTCAATACTGGCTTTCGTTAGCGACTTCACTAGAAAGTTTTTTTTTTTCTATTAAACACCATTTCATTTTTAACTTTTGCGAATATAAAAAATGTTTTTTTTTTAAATATCGATCGAATGAACCATCGTAAGCACACTGAACCAATTATAATAGTTTTATGCCACGTCGTACACAGGCCCTGTGGCGCAATGGATAACGCGTCTGACTACGGATCAGAAGATTCCAGGTTCGAATCCTGGCAGGGTCGAGTATAATTTTTATTTTTTTATGTTATGTCAATAAAATATTCATATTTATATTTATCATTGTGTATCTCCATTTTGATACAAAAATTTTGATTAAATTTTTTTCCCCCAATTAACTACTACTACTCTTTTTGTTGGCGTTTGAATTTGACGTAAATTGTTTCATATATTATTAATCTGTTTCATAATTGTGAAAATCAGCATTCAGTATAAGATGAAGATCCAAAAATTTCAAAGTAAAAATAAAACATCTTAGTAAATTCATACGGTTATCGTAACGCATTGTAAGATATGTAGATTTTACGACCACGCACTTACACGCGGAACGGTGAAATAATAAAAAAAAAATGAAAAAGAATTGCTCTTTTATGTTTTGTATTTTTTCCTCTCAACGTATTCGTATGTAGACAGAAAGGAACAAAAATTGCGCAATAGCAATGGCCTAAACCTAGTTTTTTTTTAAATTTTCTTAAATAATTCTTTCAGTTATATATTTAATACACGATATATCTAACTGTCTTTCGCGAAGGAATTTTTCGAAAATCATTAAAATCGCAATCATTTGCAATATTTGCTATTCATCAATACTCCAACGAACTAGAGTTTGAAGACTTGTCTACAATCATAATATTTTTATTATAATTCTCCATACGTCTATTTCTAAACTATGTCAAGGTTTAACGCTAGTTTCCAAGGAACAGAAACAATGAACGGGACTCGATAGCACTAACGGTCGCACACTTGTATATAATGTATATTTTATGCTCGTTTAACTGTTCATACTTTGCCTGGCCTATTAGATCAGTGGTCGATGACCCTAACTGCTGAGTGGCTGGTGTGAGCTCGATTCCCATCCAGGATAAACTTTTTGAATGAAGATTAAAGGTATATAGGCGACAATAAAACAACCAGCACTCTTTTATCGGGGAATACCAGAGATGCGGATACGAAAGTCGATCCATTAAACAAGTAATCGTTGCAATTCAATCTTTTCGTTCCCCACATATGAAATCGCCCTATCTGAATGCAAATTTCATCGAATGGCAGTAAGATAAAGCAAGGATATATTGGGTCATTTGCGTCCCACCGCACCGCGCGATCATTTATCGGATTATTTTAATGTGTCCGGCTCGAAGGACCATCAGTTACAGTTTAACTCCTTTTTACGACTGCGGCCGTGTCGTCCGGCCACGCAAATCGGATCGTACGTTCGCTTGAGAGCCTTTTGTTTTATCGTTCAACTTTACGGTTTGGGGATTGGGATATTGGGGCTATTGTTTTTACAATCATTCATGTGCATTGTTCATACGTGATAAATGTGTACAGGAAAAAAAGCTGACACATGTGCCCATATACGTGTTTACTGTTTATGCTAAGATAGAACATCCTCGCTATATTGAATGTATAACATGTGTACGTATTATGTATGTATTGTATTAACTTTATTTCATGATGTTTCCGTTTCGCTTCCAGATAAACCTGCGACTGATCTTGGTGTCTGGAAAAACGAAGGAGTTCGTGTTCAGCCCGGTGGACTCGGCGGGCGACATAGCATTACACGTGTACGACAATTGGCCTGAAGGTGAGCTTGTGATAGGTACACATTATGCCAGTCGCAGGGATCCTGTACTTACTTTAACCAATGAGACAAGAATTAGTCTTGATACCGAAAAATAAAAAGAATATTATTACAAAATTCGTTTACAAAGTCAAAGCATTAATGAGAGTGTGTGTGTGGGTAGGTGTAAGTGTATGTATTTGTGTACATTTAATACAGCTACTGATGCACAGTGATAATGAACGTCGAGTTCTTTTCGTTTTTGTGCTACATAACATGTGGTCGATACTGGCCTCGAAGGCGGAGACTGAGAGCCTTGAACTTGATACGTAGACCTTTGTTCGTCACACGTGCGTACGTGGATTGCCAAGTCGCTTTGGAGGTCACGGCTGTGAGAACGTGAACTTCGATGAAAATATCGTTGATATTTTTCAGTTAGCACTGGTTAGTAAAAATGCATGTTCAAAACAATTTATTCCAAACCGCAACTTCACGTCAAATGTAACTCATAAAAAACATTGTATTTCGAAATAATCTTGGAACAATTGTATCCGACTCGCTATACAATCTTGTACGTAAAAGAGGCTTTACCCGCATTGGCCGGGAAAGAAAAAAACCTTTTAAAAAATAATCTTTCTGGTATCGTAAGGATTTTTTTTTTTAAATCACATCTAAATCCCTGACATAGTATTGAATGTGTTACGTTTATTATATTTTTGGCATATCTGTTTTTAAACTCAATCAAACTATAAATCTTTATATTAGCAAATGTTTCAATGCGACAGAATTAAAAGTTATCCCATATGTTTGTGTAAAAATTATATAGACGACTAAACAATGGGATGAAATTCTCGCACA
Source organism: Agara michaeli (assembly GCA_018245675.1). Lineage (NCBI taxonomy): Eukaryota > Metazoa > Arthropoda > Insecta > Lepidoptera > Hesperiidae > Agara > Agara michaeli. Next base: position 6,559 of record DWDX01004154.1, read on the forward strand.
GAATTGTTGTTACAAGAACTTGTAGCGATCCACATGTTATTTGAACATATTGAATTTGTGGCGTGCTGGTTGCAACATTCATTTTTCATAGAAATCGTTCCACGTCATTTCATATTTTCAGTTCGTCGTCCATTATGTTTCAAGTCATTCCTCGAAACGTATATCTCACGACACGCAAATTTATATTTATTGTAGACAAACGATAAAAAGTGGGTGAGAAATCAAGAAATCCACGTGTCGTCTGTTATTTCACATCCCACAAGTCGCAGGATCGCTACATAAATACGAAGACGTTTAGCGTGCATTGCAACGATGCAGAGGACGGTGAATACCTTGAATTGCACTCGGCTGCGTTCCCGGCAATGATGATAGGGGCCACTCGTGTCGAACGCCCTCCAGTCCCTAGGGTCGGAGCGATGAGTGGTATTATTGCTTCGTACACTTCATACATGTAGTCGGTATTTATAAAAATGAGCTACTCATGACCATGGAAAGTGGCTAAATATCTGGCCTACGGGTGGGTACAAACATATGAATGTAGGTTGGTTTTCATATATAATTGGTATATGTTGTTCGTTTAGTTTAGAAGTTAATTTGTAATTGGTATCAGTTTTTGTCAGTTCTAGTTAAACAGCTACGCCTGTCTCGTATTGGACTATAGGCAGAAACTAAGGATTTCCATCGGCCAGTGGCCTAACAACTTTACAGTCACCGTGGTTTTCAATATAAAAATATAGAATACTAGCTTTTGCCGGCAACTTCGTCCCGCGCATATATAAATTATACATATAAACCTTCCTCCCGAATCACTCTATCCATTAAAAAAAACCGCATCAAAATCCGTTGCGCAGTTTTAAAGATCTAAACATATACGTACATAGGGTCAGACAGCGGAAAGCGACTTTGTTTTATACTATGTAGTGATAGTGGTGAAAATATGCATGCATGCGTTCCAACACATACGCCGTTGTCAACAACCTTATTGTTGCATTTCAGTGGTGATACAATATCAAATTCCAACCTACCTTCGCCTGCACTGCGTAACTGGCCAGCAACACCGAGGCCTCCGGCGGACAGTAGATATCCATGCTGAGGATGGCTTGTTTAACTTGCAGGAACAGCAGATGCTGCGTGACCTCCTGGATCAGCTCCTCGGCCACGTCCTCCGGGTATAACTTGCAGAGCAGCATGAATGGAGTGCCTGGCATTTGGGAGACGCATTGATCTTGGACTGCAACAGTCGAAATGCCACTATGATAAATCAAACTTTATATACTACGAACCTATCATGTGTTTGTATGTTAATGCATTAAACGAAAAAATTGTACCCCTTTTTAATTATATTACTCGGAGAGACGAGTTTGGGATTTACTTAAGTTACAGTGCATATATAGGAGTAGTGGAGAAAGAAAAAATTTGATCTGTAACATTAACTACAAATACATTAACAACAAAAAAAATATGGTTTACATGCATATCGTCAAAGTCAAATACAGACAAATCCAAAAAAAATTGTCAAAACATCTCATCACATTTTCAATATATAGCTTAGTTAAGCTACACTGTTTTAATGTTGTGTAAAAATTCAATTCTTTAAACTCATAAATATAATAATTATAGTGATGCTCGGTCAAATTTCTACCACTTTGGAAGCGATAGTCTCAAGTAAACAATCCATACCTCTTTTATCCAGTTTCAGCCAACTTATGAAGTGCTTGGTATCCTCGAACTGCAGCCCAAAGAACCATGTTTCTCTCAGTCCTATAGTCCTGCAGACCAAGTCGAATAGGTCCCGGCCTGTTGCTCGCCACTGCAGTGAAAAGGAACAATCAACCACCGTACCTCATGGTCGAGTCGGTAGAGACCTAACTGGTAATCCGGAGCTTGTGGGTGCGATTCTCACCGAGGACAAATATTTGTGTTGAATACATTTATTTGTTCTGTCTAGGTGTAATAAAGTATTTATGTAAGTATTATATTATAGTGTGTATGTACTACACTCCTCTGCCTACCCCTTAGGGGATTACAGGCGTGATGTTACGTTTTATAGTATGTATGTTTATCAGTTGTCCGTTTATACACATATAATAACACAGATAATTAAACATCTCTAATTTAGAATGTAACAGCCAATAAAAGGTGACATTATGACATAATTGCATCAACATTGACATTTGACAAGTAATTAAAATTGATACTTGATGAAATTAGAAAGAAATTGTTTAGAATCTGAAGTGTTAAAACTTATATTTTTTTCAATAAAAAATTTGACCATTAAAATTCTTTTTGGGAACATATATCAAATAAAACGAGAACCAAATTTCCAGGCCACATACAGTTTGTAATTAAAATGTTATTATTTCAAGCTCATTTGCATGCATTTGAATAATTGCAGAGATATGCAGTGTGTTTCCTGTGATAAAGAGTTGAATGACTCTACAGCAATTTGCACAGATAAAAACAATGTAGTAAAAAATGGTGCACAGATAATCAAACGTAGTATGCATTAGTTATTGTTAATTTTCTGGTTAAACATTTTGTAAAATCTCATAAGCTTAAATGAAATATTTTACCAAAATTTTCATAATCTACTACTAACACCATCCATTATTAATTTGTAAATTTTGAAAATATCTTTTTAATTGACCTATTAATAATTTTTCTAAAAATAAATAAAAACTTGATTTTTGACAAGTCTTGTCTATTTGTCTTACACATGAATGTGTGTATGTATAATATGTATATGTTTGTGTGGATACACCCACCACAATATGAGGTCGTTGGAAATTAGCAATTTGTTGTTAACTGCCCTATCTATGATTTGTCTCATTATTGCCATATCAAACAGCATGTTTTCCCAAAAAAAAATTAAATACTTATGACAACTAATCACATTTTTATCTGGGTGATAATATTACAAAGCCGTAAGTTACTAAATATTGTTAGTTAATTATTGCAATCAGTTATATGATTAATTAATTAATCATGCTTATCCTGATGTACACATAATTATGTATCTTGTTAAGCAATCATATGATTTTTTATTGCAAAACTATGTTATAATTCACTATGTCAGTATAAACCAAGCTTTAAGCAAAGGCAATCAAATTTTTTTTATTGTGCTACCTGTTTTGAAATTGGACTATGAAAAGAAAAAACACTTCAGAATGTATGTGAATTTAATTTGTGTTAAGTAAATAATTACTTAACGGTCAGTTGTTTATCATTTTTAACGATTTATTGAACTTTGTCATCTTATGAAAATTGCCTTTGTCATATAATTTAAAAAAATTATAAATGTCACAGTAACATTTTTTTTGTGCTCCATAGTTAAGATTACTAGAATGTACAGGATTATTAGAGAGTCCTCATTGTTATCATTGGTGGCTGCAGCAACTTGTAACTTCTGACAACCCTGACCATTAATTATCAACTCTCTCTTCATAAAAAAGGACTTATCCACGTCTGGAATGTGTTAGATATGCATTGGTTGTTCTAAATTGTTTTTCATTTATGTTTTGTCACTAAAAATCAATCGTAAATTTCTACTAATCTTGTTTATATTATGGTATAAGCATTTCTGTTTTTTATTATTTATCTCAGTGACGAAATAAAATTATCGCCACCCGGGAATCAAACTCGGACCTCGACATAGCACTGTCAGTGCATCTCAAGACATTAACCATCAAATAGTTTAAAAGGCAAAATGTGTCAATTAACACAATAATGAAGAGATTCCTGCAACAATTTACATGAGTGACCTAAGGTCAAGATGACTCACAGTTACTGCCCTATACAAAGTGGGATGTTAAATAAAATAAATAAAAAAAAAAATGCAATACATTTCACCTCAAGGTTGAATTCTAGTTCGGCGTCCAGCGTACACACTTTGACTGGAAACGACTTAGATGCCTTCTTCCTTCTGAACGGCGGCATTTTTACACATATTTCTTAACTACGACTGAATTCGTAACACTAATAGGTTATGACTGTTGTAATGTAGTTCAATTAGCGTCCACTGGCGAGTTTACGTAATGTGCGGTGCGAAGCAACGCGTGTAATATCACATCGCGTACCTATTTCTAGCTGTTATTATTTACAAACAAAAGTAACGTCAATGAAGCAAGAATGCGAAGCACAGAACACTACTACTTGATGCGATGTGAATGAAGAAAAATTATGGTCGGTGTAGTGCTGCGAGTTGCCAGCTGATGCATTTTGTAGCAATTTTAATGTAAAATTGAGATGTTGATAAAAAAAAAAATTGTATCACCGTTAATAATAATTATTTTTTGTTTTATTCCACATAGTTTAAATTGGTTATAATTGTGAGCATATATCGGTTTTTTATTATTTGGAAGACAAAAACTTTTGTTGATAAATAATAAGGTGGCTAAAGAGATATACTTCAACATATATTTATGTTTGTATCTAACTCCGAACAAGTTTAAATGTTAAGTTAAATTTCACTATGGAATCCACAGTTTTTTTGTAAGCAGCTTATTGTATAGAGCAACTAGACTATAGAACTTAATTTAGATAATGACATTTACCATTTTTCTACTTTGACAGATACAAAACAAATGAATGAGAGATTGACATTTGACATTGACACTTCGTTCTAACATCAAAACACACGTGGTTGTGTCGTGTTTTGAAAAGGAAGAAAGTTATGAGTTGTAATTAGAAAAATGGGAAAATTTAGGTCAAAAATAAAGGGCGCTACGAAAGGGAAGAGATGGCAGAAAGGACAATCTTCGAATTCCAACCCGAAGACACAAAAGTACAGAGAAATGGCGAAATCCCGGTTTTTTCAAGAAAACCTCGGTATTTAATCATATTTCTACTCTTACATACCATGATATTAATTTTTTGTAGTGTGTATAACGATTTAATGGTTAAGAGCAATGATATTTGCATCAAAATTATTTATAAAAACAACTAATAAGTCGGCTACATTTGTCATAACCTCGAGGCTATTTAAGACACGACATTAAAATGTTCTTGATGGCGTACGAACGTAAATTATAACGTATGTACATAACATTAATAAAAACTGGTATTCTATTACATTTTCAGATAATTTATTTGTCTATGTAGGTAATGATATTTTTATGCAAACTTAAATTTGCATAGAAAATTTATTATATGATCGTACTGGTTTGTCCATTAGTATATGAAGACTAATTGATATTTATGTGGTTAAGCCAGGTCCGTAATGGGGTAGGCAGAAAGCACTGAGTGCCAAATATTCCTATCCTCATTAGGCATACTTTTACATTTATCACACTCTTCATACATTCACCGGTTGCAAGGACCAATACAATTTGAGGACTATTCGAAATTGATTTATGAAATCATAAATTAAACTATCACACAGTTTGAGCAAAATTAATGAGAGCAAATCTAAGAGAGCCTCGTTGGTCGGGCGGTTATTAGCGCGACTGCCGATCGGGAGGTCCTGGGTTCAAATCCCGGGTTGGGTACTGTTGGATTTTTCTAATTTAGAATT
>DWDX01004155.1:0-12068 GCA_018245675.1 Agara michaeli
CCCAACCCGGGATTTGAACCCAGGACCTCTCGATCGGCAGTCGCGCTAGCAACCGCCCGACCAACGAGGCAGTCAAAACGTACGAGTAGATATTGTAATTAATAGCGGGCATAATCTGAATGAGGCTAGACGGCGTTGTAATATGATAAGATGTAACGTTACAGAGAACAAGCTTTTCGTTATCGACAGGACTGTCCTATTTTCCCCGTCCCGTTCCAGTATGCCGGATGAACAGCGATCAATCGATTCGTTGTTAAATCTCTGAAACCGAACCGATTCTAAATATTGTTTACCAATAATAGTTAGGTTACTTCTGATTTGCTTAATTTATATTTTATTCTGTTGAGAAAGTTAGAAAAATCCACAGAGATAAAAATATTGGCGCGCAATGTATCAATGGTTGAGTTGAGGAAGCAAGAGCAGGTCTAACAATATTTTGCTATTGCTAAAAATATTATTCTACGCTGGTGAAACCGTAAGACGCTATCAATATGCAATAAATATAAATCTTGGACCAAACAAAAAGCTTACAACAAATATGTGACACGTAAATACGTGAAGGTCTTGCAGATTGAAAAGTAAATGGTGACATTACAAGAGCCGCGTTTAGCTCGAGCTTTAGCACCGTCGTGCGCCAGCTGAAGTGTGAAACCTTCGTTAGTTCGAGTTAAGTAATATTAATTGCTATCCAACTTTAAAGAAAGATTGTTGGCATCAAGTAGCTGGCCAATCGTTAGTCCCCGCTGATGCAACTGTACCACGTTACGAAAAACTAAATTAGCAACTATACGAAAAATAGGACGTATTAATTCGAGGGCGTACCGTTTGATTGATGATGGCCGGTCCAGTTCTACATGCCGGACGCGCGTATTTCTTTCAAATTGTATAACCGGACCATACATTGGAATTTCTTTCCAATGCTAATATTGATTTTACTTTATCCTATTTTCCAGTTACAACTCGTTACAGCAGCTAATCGATACCAATGAATAAAACATTTGTTGTGCAAACAAATACTATAAAAAATGTTGAACATTGTCGGTAGCGGCAACCCTATTTTATTGAAATTACGAAGTGCGTCCAGAATCAATCATCATTACGAACATGTTGCAACACGTGTGGACGTAGTTCATGCACATTATATATTTGCATGAGTATAAAAACACGTTCATTAGATCGTTCACATCCTACGCGAATCTGCGGAATAGCTTTAATAAAAACGTAATCGAAACTGAATACTTACAACATAATTTTGTTTTACACAACATGCGGTATATTTTTTCTTATAAATAAATCTATGGAGCTAACAAAATTAATTTGATTTGTTTAAAAATAAGTAGCACACTGCGTGTAAGTATAGAGAGATATTTTTACAATAATCATAATTTAAAAAATAACCAACACTTTTCGAACCACGTTCATCAGAGCTACAATATACATTTTAATTGGCTGAATGAATATACTTATTGCGCAATACATTAATCTATATATTATGTATCTATATATTCTATTTCAAATTGACAATATATCAAAATTAATGGTCACCTAGACATTTCTGTCCATATACCATCATATAATAACTTGTATTATAAACAAATATGCCTACAAAGGCAGATAGGGAAAGTTGTTACATTTTATAATCACGTGAAAGAGAGAATAATAGTGGTAAGGATAATATAAATGTGATATTGGCTGTAAATTGGCACGGTGGTGGACTAAAGACATTCCGCAGTTACAAAATTGCGTTTTCCAGTCGTGCACGCGTCAGCTCGTGTGCGAATGTCGACTTTATCGGACGGAATATCACTGTACACGACTTAGCCCAATTTTTACAAGATGACATACGACTAAATGAGGGTAATGATCGATACGTGATATAATATACGCAAGTTGATGAGTTGTATTTGAACTGGTGTATTTAAACAGGTACTTTTAGTCATACGTAGTGACTCCTGTTGCTCTTAGGGATGCGCAAAGAATGAGCATTTACGTAAGAGCTCATAAGGATTTTTACAAGTCCTTTACTACTGTTATCAAAGTCATCATACCTGCATGTCTAATAGAGGAACTCTTGACCTGGCCTCCGCTTAAAACAAACACGTATATAAGAAATTTGCGATCTTTTTTTATTGTAATATACAATCGAAATTATTAATTACTTGAAATGCACATCCTGTTTGCAAAACGCCTTATGTTTTAAACGAATTAGAATTGTAATTAAGCACATACCCACGTATATATATAACTAAATGATATTTTAACTGTTTTAGAATCAATAATTAACAAAATTGATTTTGACTCATGAAAATTGTAATATCCGATTTGAAATGTAATATACACTTAGATCCTTAACGTAAATTACTGATGGTGTACAATATAAATAAAAAGTAACATATATAATGAAGGTCCGTTATTTAATTACAAAATTACTTATCCAATTTTAGTATGTAGGATACCTAGTTATATTCGATGACAACAATGACGCATGGACAATGAAAATACTAACGGAATAATTTGAGGTATTTTAATAAAACTGACCTCCGGCACACGACCTTGTTTCTCAACATATTGTTGTGCTTACTATTAATTACATATAATAAAATGCTTGTACACGTGAATAATTTTGTAACCATGTGGTACGTAGTCACGGAGGCAATAAGTAAAACTACACATTTACAATTATATAATTGAGGAAATTGTCAAATTACATGTAATCACACTTTAAAGTTCGGTACATGAAGTGATTTAGATACACGCAATTTGAGAAAGACAAAGATCAGCATCAGTGTCCTATAGAAACTCCGCGCAGGCCTTAATCTTAATTGTAATAATTATAATTCGACTGTGAATTTGTAAATTAAAAATTTGGAAAAAAATTCAAGACTTTTTTGATTTGATTAGTTGATGCGTGCCCCTATAAAGTTTACTATCTTCCGGTAAAAGATCCATCAAATTAGGTTTAGCCATACTGATGATTATTACAAACAAGCAAACAGACACACAGTTGTAAATCTTAAAAACAATACTTTGGATTTTAATTTGTAATTTAGTCATAAAGAGACATTTAGCTTTTATGTAAGTAAGTATATACATAGTTTACCTAACTAAAGAATTGATTTCTAGTCCTCCATATGCTATAGTTTTTATAACTCAGTTGTAGTAAACCCATGGCAATTCCAACAATGATTTAAACGTCCACGATGAAGTGTTTATTTAATTCTCGTTCCACTAAACTTATTGTACGCAGAATATCTGTTTGTTCCTGGCATTGTTTTCAATTAAAGTTACCGAACACAACAATATAGATTTAGTAACAATTTGAGCTAAATATTACTATGGCATAATCGAAACGGTACCTACTGCGAAGAACCAGCGACTATTGCTAAACAATCCCATTGTCTGAGAGTAATTATATCGGGTAGGTTAATTCATTGAATGTCATCATCGCGACTGTACCGCGGGTAATGTCGAGGAAAGAAGTCCACGGCCACCGTCACACTTGGGGATTGCTCTGTCAACACGCACGCTTGCCTCACATCCCATACTAATCAAACAGATGGAGTTACGGTTAGATTCGTTCAGATAACGCGTGAATGCCGATTCATTTTCTGGTAGTGACTGTACTACCGCATATTATAATAACTGCGTGATCTCATTTGGGTCAGATACTAGAACTAGCTCAAAAATGCAAATAAAACAAACTGTATGTTGACAATTTTTGATGATTATAAACCCACTTAATACTGATGTAGGCTTAGACGTGAACTGTCAATTCGGAAGCCAATATATGTAATATGTAAAACCGCTTTAAAGAACATATTAATGACACATGATATTTGTCAAAAAAACAGTTGAAATCTATACCCTTAATATATCTAAATACCTATGAGGATTTTTACAATGAAAAGGATATGCGTCAAAGGCACTATTGCCAAATCCAATATGGATATGAGTAATCAGATTGCGCCGACAACAATATTGTCAAGGCCGCTCGTAAAATTATTGGCATGTGCAAGTGAAAGATTAAAGGAAAGGCAATTATATGTATATCTACACGATAAACGTCTTATCGGCGGTGCAGAATTGTGTCACGTTTTACAAACCCATATTCAACGCGGGAATACATTGATGCGCAAATAATTTAGCTTTGTTTGTATTATTGCTGTATAGATAGATATTACATTGATCTTTAATTGCTTGCGGTCCATTGAGTTCGAGGCACACGAAGTTGTAAATAAACGAGCATGCCAACAAAACAGCAGAAGCTGATGGAGTTGATTGTAAAACAATGCAGTATAACAAAATTATAAAATCAAAATTATCAGTTTCCGCCTACGACGACGCCTTAACAGAATGAGTCACTGCAAGCTTTCCGAACCAATCGCAGAAAGCCTGCGAGGCGTAATCATGTGAACCTAGGCCTCTAACTGGCAAACTATTACGTTGTTATACGCACCAGACCGCTCATTATTATATTATCGAGACCGCTATGTAATTTACTTCAAAACCGCTATGAAAATATAGCGACATTAATTTGAAATCTATTTACGAGTGTCACGATCACGCTCGTCAGATAGATCTTAGATTTAAGATTTAAGAGGGGGTTATGTCAGTTCTTTTTTCGATCCTTTTATTTGTCCACTGCTGAACACAGATCTACTCTCGTAGTGAGAGCGGTTTGGGCCTTAGTCTACCACGTTGGCCAAGTGCGAATTGGCAGGCTTCACACATCTCTGAAACATTGTTAGTTTTTATAACATCTCTAAGGCGTGCAGGTTTCCTCGCGATGTCTTCCTTCGCCGTTATAGCTAATGATATTAAATTTCAGTTTAAAACGCTTAACAAGCATGAGATGAATGATTACCAAAGAATTCGTTCTTACCGGGCCGCGCTACTTGCTCTTTATCAATATTTACATAAAACACTACTTTTATGATTGTATTAAGACTGCGTTAACACTACGCACTAGCATTTTTTGAGGGCAATAGAACCGGAACCTAGTGTAATTAAATATTACAGTATGTGCTTGTAGTAAGTAGATTTTGACGTTTTCTAATTTTATATTTAATGAAAGCCACAGAGATTATTACGTTCTAATATTTATTAATAGTACACATATTTCGCTCCGTTCATCGATCTGTTTTAAGCGAATCACTTACAAATCTAACAACGCACAAATACTATTGTTTCGATGTGTCTGTCGTTCAAATTAAGTTACTTATACAAGGTTGGATTGCACTAAAACCTAGCACTCAAATAAGGTACGCTTATGAACATAATTTGTACTCAATACCTGAATTACCAATCGCACAGTAACCTTAACATTAAAATGGAGAGACCTTAGTAAAGCGATGTGTACGCTACTTTTTGCGCACAGAGCGACACCGTTATGGCGATTAGGCGCCTGCACGAATGCTTAATTGGAGCGTATTCGATGCAACAGAGCGTTTGCCGATCAGCCACGTAGCGTAATGAAAACGACCGATACACATAACCATGTACGTCTGACATGTTAACGCGTGTAGCTTAATTATATAACATGAGCCCGCAAAAAGTTCCAACTCGGCGCCGAAGGGTGGCCATGAGTTACGAAAGTGCAAGTAATGAACGCTATCAAGGTTCCCCGTACAATCGACGAGGAACGACGGATTATGAAGCGTGGCCACCGTTGCAACGTTAGTGTCTTTTGTGTTCGTTGTTCTTGATCCAAAAGCAATTACAACAATTGATTTGGTACCGTATGTTTAATAATAGATTAATTCTGTGAAATCGCTTGCTAACAAATTTCAAAAAAGATAAGGCAAGAGGCAATAAGCAAGTAAAAACCTGCTTGCCTAAAAGGTATTAAGTGATATCAATAAAAAAATTAAGGACTTTTTAACTCGTCTACTGATTCGATGTCAAGTAATATACTTAAATAAAGATAATTTGTTTGTCTTGTTAAAAAATACTGGCTTCTATAGTAATGACAAACACATACACTATAATATGCATTTAATATTACGTATGTAGGTAGAAAAATGGGTGGTAATGCTTGAAATTTGAAGCTAGTCTGTCAATAGACATCTATGCTCAGGCTGGTGTCCTATTCTGTCGCATGTTCTGAGACTGATCTCAATTCAAAGACATTGTTGCGTGCACTGGTTCTGCAATCGAAAAGTGGTCATAACGCACCAATTTGTTCATGCAATTGTATTCTATGGGAGCGCGTAGACAAAGAGTGCCCTCTGCAAACGAGTGAACGAATTAAGGCTAAGGACAACAAAACAATGTTGCATAAGGACTTTTAATTTTTTTACCGACCGTTAGCAAAAAGTCGCCGACCTCAAATTAAAGATCATTTTGGACAATAATTATTGTAATCTCACCTGATTTTCATACAACTTGTGGCGGGCGCACGATTCTTTATCTTCACAATTTGTCACAGTTTCCACTCAAGCGAACAAAAAGATTCTTTGCAAGCAAACGGAGATTGATTAGCAATTTATTGTAGGAAAATAATTGGAAATTTTATAGTAAAGAAAAGCTACAGGATGTAGTAAATATCGTGAGATTGAAAAGGCCAGGACTGGGTGTAGTGGCACTGTTTAGAAAAGACCTACATTTGTGCACCTGTTATGGCTGACGGATGTAATAATATCTTATTATTAAAACTAGGATAGTTTTAAAAATATTTCCAGGATGTTTTAAATTTATCGAATTACATTACTTTTACATTTTGCAACATTGTTATGTGCATGTAAATTATTTACGTATAATTTAGTGGTTTTTCACAAACATTACCGTAATAACTAATACGTTTACAAAACATGTCTCAATGTGTTTGACTCAATGCAAACAGTCATACTTTACCGCTGTCGCAATTATTCTTATATTTTTAAACCGCTAATCGTTATTTTAAGGCTTTATATTCGCAATCGCAACGAGAGCGATTACACGGGGATTACACGTTACACGCGCGGTAAATTACCCGCCCATTACACGTCGCTAAACCCTGTTGCATGGTACATTTCGTCTCAGTTGTAAAGCGAGAGCTTTTTCTGTATTCTGCCGAAGGTTCGGTTTCGACCAGTACCACTTTGGGTCAAAATATGGCCAACACTTCGTCTCAGTCGTAACTCACGGTCATCAATCATTTACTATAAATATATTATTATATAATAGGTAGAAAAGATTTTGACAAGCGTTCAGTTCAGTATCTAAACGTATATTTCTTTTAGAGCGTTAGTAGTTAGTAGTAGTTAGTACACATGACAGATTTTATATCAGACAGCAAAAGTGTATCGCGCAGATGTATGACATCATTATTTTTTATTCATACGTCATATACACGTAAATTATTGGTACATAAACCTGTACATGTTAATAAATATGAATTACTAGTATCAAAATTAATTCATGTGTGAACTAGATTCAACCGAGATATATTGGGGCTGCGAATGAATGAAAAATGCATTATACGCGTTTTGGACGGTAACATTCACATTTTAAAATTTTCAGAACACAGCCTTGTACACAGTCGTTCATCCCAAATAATTTATATATAATCTAATCACTAATTTAATGCAACCTTTTATTCCACAACTGACTATCTAATTGACCTGTTGGACTAGAGGATAATGACCCTGAATGTGACAAATATTTGTGTTGAGCACGAATACACGCGTAAAATTGTATATACGTAATTATGTGGAAATATAATATACATTTTATTTTATCAGCTGTCTGATTACCATATAAAATGCTACTACGTGTCTACTCATACCTTCAGCTCAAATGGTCGTATGTAAGTTGGTACAAGCTATTTTATTATCATGATAATTATCAACTTCGTCGATTCATGCAGCTGCAAAGGCCAAAATGGATTATGTTTTCTCTTTTCGAATCTTAATCTCAATATGATACATACGACAATGTAATTAATCCTTGTAACCCCATTGCGATGTTTCACGCTACTCATTTAAGAGTGAAATCTCTTAATGTTAAAGATTACCAGCGCATGTAATAGTTTAATCCGATAATAGGGATTGCGATTTCTCTACAAACAAAACGTGTCTTAACTACAAGGAACGAATATCTGTTGATACTGTTCATTATCAAGAACACTGGCTGCGAACATAATAATCATTAGCTGTTTACTTTATGAAACTATAGCTGTCAATTATGCTGCAGATTGCGTTAGTATACTCAAGCTTAATACGTACTTCGTGAAGAAATCGTCATATTGACATGTTCGTAATAGTAGAACAGTGGCTGTCTCCTGTATTACAAGTAACTCCTTGATATATTAAAGGTGTTTAGTAGAGTATTAATAAAAACATAAAAATTTGATTTTTTTTACTCAGTTCAATGCATATTCCTTACTTCCTTCAAAACAACATTAGAATCGCAATCACTTTTTATTTTTAATTTACAAAAAAATGTCTACTCCTGCCATATTGAATCAGTGATGTAAAAAAAATAGTCTAGCATCCAACTCGCGCAAGTAATGAAGTATATTAACCTATCTCTGCCTACGGTGGTATTGTCTTTTTGAATTGTCGTGACTGATCTAGTCTACGATATTACATTTCCAGACTACGATATCACAACGTCATCTTTATTTTCTATAACACACGAATTTAAAATGCTAACTCTTGAATGCAATTAAAAACTTGGTTTTGTAATGTTTGATATAGAGTGAATGAATTTTAGCTCGCTTTATCATTCATTCGTGCCCGTTTAAGACAGACGTAGCGGCGAGAGTGCACAAAAAGTTTAATGAGTTTGTGAATTTTAACCGACTCGATTCATTACTATCACATTCCGAACATCGTGAGAGAATAACAAATAAAAAACAACTTAAAACAGTGAGCGTGAAATGTATAAATTGTTCACTTACAATATGCATACCTTACTGATATTATCATGACTCGAATATTGCTTCCGCTCTAAAGGTATTCAAACAACACAATAATTAATTGGGCGTACATTGAAAGGGCCCACGAAAAAGCTAATGCATAAGTAAAATTACGTAACCGGAAGTAGTTATAAGAGGCATGACTGACAATGACTGCATAATTTACATCGGACGTGACTGACAAATGAATGGTTACAAGAAAATCCATTTGTTCTTTTTTTTATCATATTTTAATACGTCCACTGACACTGCGCACGGTCTGTGCCCAGCTTAATACCGGGCAAAATATTTCCCGGATATTATTCCGCTAATAGTAGAACATTTACAGAGTAAGTCGCACGACTTACACAAATGGAGCGTATTGTTACGTTTTTTGTTAAATTAAATTGAATCAAGTTTTTTTGTATCAATTTCCTAAAGGCCTAGATTATTTTTTGCATTCCATTGAGTGGGCGGATCCTGTTGCAACCAAACCGCAGGTTACGCGGGTAGGTACATCAAATAATTAATCATATTATGAATGTGAATAATGAATTGAATTACATGCGCTACCTATGTGTGTCACGGCGACACAGGTACGTTTCTACAAAGAGATATATGTATCGCATCAATAACTTAGACTTTTGCAGTAAAACTTCGAAACTTGAAGTAATAACATGTTGTGTAACAGCAGACATTAATATTCCGTACAAAAATCAATTCTGTTGAGGTTTGGAAAAATCGGTGAATAACGCTTTCTAATTACTTAATACCATCTTCATTGTTTTTCATCTTCAAATATTACCTTCTTCAAACATTCGCCTACATTAAGTGGCATTCTACTGATTTCAATCAACCGTAATATTTGTCATTTGCTTTAATTTATTTATGAACTGCATAGTCCGAATCCGAGCTGCAAATCAGCTAATATTGTAACAAAAAAAGTATTTGCTGTGTAATACGGATATTAAGTAATCAGCTCAAACAATTGAGTGCGAAGAAAATGTGCGGAATCGAGACACTTATTCGCATGCAAACATGAAAATTAGCAAACAGACTCCGCCACAACTCTCGATTTCCACAGTTTCAAAGAACTAGTTCTGTTGCGTGCAATAATTATTATGGAAACGTTTAGCTGCATCTATTCTGTGTTCTATTGTTCTTCGCATTATATGGAACGCGCACATTGCGGTGTTAAAGCTGCAATTAAATTCTGTAACACAAACGTAGCTACAAAAAATCTTTTACAAATTAAATACCGAAACACCGTTACGTAAAACATCGGAGATGAGAGATATATTCCAAGTTCTTAAATTGCACAGTGAATTTCAATTCTAGATATATATCATAAATATGGAATTTAACTGGCTCGCAAAGAATGCACTTGAGCCAATCCGACACAATCAAGCCAAATTCAACAGATAACAAAATTCCAGTTCCCTCGCGCAATTAACATAACAGGGCTTCTGTTATTACTCACAAGTCGCTGAATTAATGTGCAATTAAGATTAAAAAATCGATAAAATGTTCCCAAATACGACACAACGATAATTCCGATTATATGTTTACGATAATGACCTAGATATACAGTTAAAACCATCTGTGTAACAATACAGACCAAAGACGCATAGTAAGCCCGCGTCACTTGATTTGAATAATTTTGGAGTGTACTCCAAACAGCTACTCTACAAACCTCCAACATGCCTCAACAGTTGTTACTTTAAAACAACAACTGCGACTGGTGACTAATGCCATGACAGTATATTATAAATGTCGTATGCTTATTGGAATACTGACTTAACTCAAAAAATTGGAAATCGCAAAAGAAAATCTTGCAATGCGGCATTATCGTACTTGTTGATGAATAAAGTTAAAACAAAATTATTAATTAATTATAAGTGCGAGTATTTTGTACATTTGATTAACTATATATTAGATCACAGTAAAATAAGATCTCTGTATCTGTACGTAACTAAATTTTAACTTATCTCTTAATGAGTCAGTGTTCCATTAAGCATGCGATGTGTACTCGTACATGTCAGAGGTTTAATCCTAATCGTAATTGATGTGCAATATTTGCATTCATTTTAAATTAAAGACTCACAAACAAACAGAAAGTACACTTATTAAGAAATGATCTACGTCACCTTAAGACATTTGAAACACCAGAGATTTACCAACGCGTTGCCAAAATCTGTATCGAGCATTGCTAAAGATTCCAATCAATCCGACACAAAGACAAGTTGTACTTTTTGAGGAGTTAGTAATTACACTGAAAACTAGCGGGAAACCCCGCTTTAACATGCGCGGAATAATATTTATCGAAATCATAAAATATAGGTGGACTTTCCCCCGCTCCCTCAGCTCACCTTTAAAAGGTAATGCGCGCGCCGACCACTCATATCACTGTGAATTATTTTAATTCCTCATCAGAACAGAAAATAAATATGTTAATTAGGAATAAATAATATATCTATTAATAAGTAGTATTTTAAATGGGTTACTTTTAGAGATTACTTTTTACTATGTACATTATTTTATTTTCATCCTCATCTTTCCACTTCTGCTTCTCAGAAGGATAAAATTCGACGTTATTACTCGAATAAAGATGCCGGCCGTTTTAACATTAATCAAGATCAGTGCCAACGGAGTGTTTCGCAATGTTACAGCGTATTAACCGGATCGCACATAACATTACCGATGTTATCGAGAAAGAAGTCGTGTTACCATTGCCTTTACATATAGAGTATGTAGAATAATTGTGTTCTAAAGAAAACAATGCCGAGTACAATTGGAATGCGGAACGAGATTTCGTAAGTTCGCGTAATGATCGTTGAAATTGCGCACCATTTACTGATAAGGTTTTTATGTGAAGAGGGTAGCAAACGAGCGCAGTCGCAAGTGGCTGCTGCCCGCCCGTGGACAGCCGCAGCCTCGAATACGACGGTAAGAATGGGACTGTTAGTGTCAATTGGTTTGGTTCTGTGTTAATACGACTTAGTGAGTATTCACTGTTAATACTTACATTAGTCTAGTTTGTAATTAGTTGTTTAGTTAACATCCGTGCTATTGGAAGTTTGTCATAGATAGGAATATTAGTTGGATAGAATTCATTGTGCCCGGTGCATGGCAATAGGCTCACCGCCTATTCCATTGTGGGACTTAAACGTAACTGGTGAAATGTGGGGGT
>DWDX01004156.1:0-12066 GCA_018245675.1 Agara michaeli
GAACGCGCTAATCTCAGGAACTACTGGTTCGAATTGAAAAATTATTTTTGTGTCGAATAGACCATTTATCGAGGAAGACTTTAGGCTATATAACATCACGCTGCAACTATTAGGAACGAAGAAATAATGGATAATGTGAAAAAAAACGGGGAAAATTATTCATCCTTGAGGGCTTCCGTTGCATGCGCTGCGAAAACGGTTCAAGATTCCAAACATATATGTATGAAAGGATTATTCCTCTTGAAATAATCTAAAAAAATGTCCGCGATGGAATATGTCTATCTTTTAAGATTAACTCACTAGAAAGGTTTTTATGGTAATGAAATTTGGTCGAATCATTTATATGGCAGAACAACGTTTGCCGATTCAGCTAGTTATTAATAAATTATTGTTTTATTTTCCACCGTTAGTAAACCCTATCAATGACCCTCCTTAAGAAATTCTATCTTCTCTTATAAACGTCCAATTCTGTAAACTACATAAAACGAAGATAACACCTTCTAAGACAGTAAACCGTCTCGAATTTCCGCTTTAGTTAACTTCCGAGTTAATTTGCAGCGGCATTTTAGGGGTGCGCAATGAAAGGAACACTAAAAGTTACGGCCGCCATTTTAATACGGGCGTAGCTCAATTTGAACAATTGATCAGTATCATAACAGCTTCGCGGAAATGGGGAATGCAATAGTAATAACAACGTCTGGGGACAATTCCGCACACGGCTTTTTATTTTCTTTTAATGTTTGGAGAGTAGCGAACGAGCTGGCAGCAGTCACGAGCGACCGCTCCCGCCCTTGGACATCTGCAACCGACCTCTGATAGGGCTCTAGGGACAGCCGTGAAACATACACATAGCCACAGAATATAATACTTATATAGATGTTTTGATTACAACCAGACACAGAACAAACAAATGTGCTCATCACACAAACGTTCGTCCTGCTTGGAAACGAACCCACGACCTACGATTTGCTGGCTATCTAACCGCTCGACCACAAGGCGCGTCAATATAATTTACAAGTCAATTCAAACTGAGTTTTAAACTCAGTTATCAGTACAATGTTGTTATGGTTACCAGTTTGTGAGTTGTGACGAGTTTTGTTGGCTTTTGCATAAGTAATGCGCATCGACGATATTGTTTTGTTTCGGTCCACGACGGCATATGCCCATAGAGGACAACAAATCGCTGACAAGTAAAAAGCTTTCCATAACCACTTGCAGTCCTTGTAAGTCCTGTAAACGCATCTAGTCTTCACGAAGTTCTTTTTAATAAAGTAAATTCAATCAACATAATTTTTCAGACACGAACAAATTTACATTTCGAAAGAAAACTTGAATTAAAAACAAATAGAATCTATTAAAGAAAGCTAATAAAGAAAAATGACACATGTTTATTTAATCTTCGAAATTTCAAAAAAGTTGGAAACTAATAAATTGCAAGTTTTTGCGGAATATTTTTCTTTAAATAAGGCTCCAGTGTCTTCCATTACCTCCAAACTATTGTACTGCGGAATTTTATCGTTACAAAATAACAAAAAATATTGGAAGTAACTGTATAACAATTCTCCGGCATCTTAATTTCAAAAGAAAATAAAAAGGCCAAAGGCAGCTGTTATCTAGTTGACACGTGAAAAAAAATCAATATACCCGATACGCCTTCCCAGGAAGGCAACTTACAGATAAGGGTGAATACACACTTGCGTTACCTTACATTACTATATGTTTTACTCTGCTAATTTTCGCTAATTCTGCTAATTTTAAAATTCAACTAAATCTCGTTTAGCTACGATTTATTCTCACTATGGTATACAACAAGGTACGCGTTCCGAGCGCACAGAATCAATATACATGATTGAAAAACGCATAGAAACGTCTCTGAAGTGTTAACATTGCTATGACACTTAATAGGGTAGCAGTCTGTGGGTTACAGAAATAGGGTTCCTCTGAAAAGCTCATAAAAATATTAATCCTACCAAAGAAAACAAGGACGCTTTAAAGTATCATCGCGTGGTCGATACACCACAAAATCCAACACCAACGAGACAATGGGTAAACAGAAAGGCAACTGAACGCAATGCACACCAGTGTGTATCCAGCCTAATTGTGAAATCCTCTTTCCGTGTATCGCTCGCTTTAATTCGCAGACTCGGCCAATTTCCGCAGGTCGACGGTTCGGACTCGTTATACTGTATAACGTGTTTTGAGTCATAGGCAGTAGCGATTTAAACCAACCTACGTCTTAATGTTTTTGTAATACGATACAAATTCGTGTTATAGTGATATTAATAATTGATATACAAGTCGTGTTTCTCGAAAGTGTCCCGCTATCCAGGATAAGCGGCGCGGGTTTAATACTGTTCATTTAAACATGCACGTTTATAGTCTGATAAAAGAACTACGAAAAAAATCGTTACACCTTTTCGGCGTACAAAGGAAGTACTTGCTAACTCTGAACACTTTTGCCCTAATAATTTATTGACACTAATTCGTGGGACAAACCATTATTCTAAATGTTGTACCACTTATCCCCCCTCCCCTCCCCATCTACACCCCGAATTTCCTACTCTACGCCTAATTTCAAACAGACGTTAACTTCGTATATTTACCGATTAAAGGTCTTATATTTTGCATCACGGATTCATGATTCACAGATTGCCTTATAGCTTTAGCCTTTAAAAATCAAGGCAGCCACCGCACCGGTAGCTCCTCTGGTGTTGCAGGTGTCTCTAGGCGACGGTGACCACTTAGCATCAAGTGGGCCGTCTGCCTGTTTGCCATGCCCTTCTGTTATAAAGCAAAAAAAATCAAAATCGATAGAATAGTCGCTGCCTCTCACCACTCGAGCCATACTACGTCAGTGACGTGTTTTCCGCAAGAAATTGAGGCGGCCTGATCCCCGTTTTCGTCGGACACATTGCTAACTGGCTACCAACATAACAGTTTGAATACGGACTTTTAACATTGGCTTATTTTATTATTATAGTAAGCCTCAGTAACGAAGCACGAACAAAAGTGCAATCATATAACAATGGATTGTAGGTTATATAAAACATTTGAATTTGAATTTGGATCTAAATGCCATATGATTATTATTAATATTGTACCATCGCGCCCTAATGGGGTAGGCAGAAAGCTCCGAGCGCCAACATAGACGCCGGTTTCGGAGACTTGACTCCAGAACCAATCTATTGAACGAGTATTAATGCTCTGTGCCTTTCGGATTACCAGGGTCTTACCTCTGGTACCTGGAAAGACTTAGCATTCCAGATTAATATAAGAATATATAATGATCATACATTTCAACGATATAATATTTTTACAGCCTTTCAATATCACAGCGCAGGTCCTTTCACGGGCGACTCTCAAACTTTCTATTATCTAGGGTCCGCCAGCTACCAGTAATAAAGATAAACCTGGAATCACCCCAGCTCCATTCACTTGCGAAGTGCGAGCTAACTGTATCCAACTTTTGCTATCCTTTTGACAACACGTTGCGATTCAAGTATTTTTATACCATTACCCCGAACCGCTCCTAGACGGCGCTATCCAGGCGAGCTTTTGCATTTATTAGCCGGATTTAAGTTTTTTGCACTTTGCCGGAGCATTAAAGCGATATGGCATATATTTATGGCAGTATTCAGCTGCGAGTTCGTTTATTTTTAAGCTTATTTAATTGAAAATAGATTTACTCCCTTTTAATCTAACACCAAAGCTTTGTGTGAATGGTCTGGAAGTTATGCCACTAATCGACAATAGCAGCCGCACCAAATTATGTGTGGCATTCATTTAACAAGGCAATTTTGAAATTAACTAGACATAATATTACGTCGTATTTGCAATACATTAATTATGAATTTCCTTTAATCGATGCCTTAGAGATTTTTATCTATTTACTACAAAGGTACCTAAACTATTTCTTTCTTACTAACTCATCATTTACCTACTCACTGACCTTTCACTAAACTGAATCTATTTACTAACGTCAATGACGTTAATAAAAATAAAAAATATATATAAGTAGTACATATTTTTTCCACCCTTTTTATTGATCTACTGCAAAACTGGGTCTCCTCTCACAGTGAGAGAGTTTCAGGGCACAGTCTACAATAATAGGCAGGTGCGGATTGGTAGACTTCACACACCTCAGAAAATATTATATATTTATCTCTAAGGTGTGCAGGTTTCCTCACGATGTTTTCCTTCGCCGTTATAGCTAGTGGTATTTAAATTTTAGTTACAAAATGCACTTAATAAATCAGAGGCGCGTGCCAGGACTGAACCGAGACTTCCGGAATGAGAGGCTGCATTTCAAACCGCATAGCGATCTCATTGAAACAAACGTTACCAATTCGAACGCCACAAAGCTTAGTCGCAAAGGTGTCGGTGTTTATTCCAGAGACTCAGTTTGAATACTGATGGAGTGCTGTTGAATACGCATGCGATGTGTTTATGCGGGATGATGAAAGGGACATACTAAATGGTAGGTTACGTTTGTCCAAAGTATAGAAAAACATAAAAGAAACAGGTTTAACTACGCACTCGTTCCCTTCTGATTAGTTTTCGTTTTTAGGTCCCACTGCTGGGCTACGTCTGCGTTTGCCGGTGGTCTGGAGATTACTACACCATACCTCTGCACTGCGCACTGGTGTAGATATAGCTTAGTACCTAAGTAGCAAGAGATTTTATTCTTTATTCTCTTTTTCTAAGTAAGTAAACTTTGTTTGTATGAGAATTACAATTCTTTAAACCTAAGTATCGAAATGTTAAAATTAAAACTCTTGAACACTAGGTTAGAAATGAATTTCTACTACAAAGAACTCACTTCAATTAAACGATTTTGAAATAGCGGTTATTTTAGTAACATGCGGCTCTTAACTATAAGGCCGATTACACACTTTTAGGAAGCTGAACGATGCGAGATCGTTGTAGTAACTGTAGGTATACTATACACTGTAAATAAAATAAAACGTGTTTCAGAATTCATAAAGGTAAAGCTATCAACTAATTTAAGATCCAGCGTTATATTATAAAGCAGCTTACACAAAGCAGTGCGCGATATAAAAATACTTGAAGATCGTTGAAGTGCTTGAAACCTAGAAACAATGACTATAGTACAATGAAACAGAAATCAAACTATGCACTGTTCAGCGTTAGATTGTAAGGTACGGTACACACTGTCGCTTTGCAATCTTGAAGAAGAAACGGCGAGGTTATTCGAACTTATTTTCGATAGGTTATTCGCTTTACGAGCTTATCAATAAAATTCCGCTAGTAATATCCGATCTGAACTTACCCTTCAGCGGAAAAAAAAACACAAACTATGATTATAGGCACACGTGCGGAACAAGTGGAGAAAAATTTAATATCCAAGAACAATTCCCCTGAAAGAAGCAATATCCAGTTATTTTATCGCACGGAAAATAATGTTAAACTCGCTGCAAATCTATCATTCGCGCCAAGATTTTCCACTTTGCGTTCCGCTCGCCGTCGCTGGAGTGACTACACGATCGTATCTTGTTCGTTTCAAAAAAACAGTACTAGTATACTGGCCTCGCGGTCGAGCGGTTAGAGACCCTGACTGCAAAACCGGAGGTCGTGGGTTCCATTCTCACACAGGACAAACATTTGTGTGATGAGCACATTTGTCTGTTCTGTGTCTGGTCGTAATAAAAATATAAATAAGTATTGTATGTATATATGTATGTTTATCAGCTATCCGGTTACCATAACACAGGCATTAAATTGCCTAAATTGGAAAGGGATAGCCGCGTGTGGAATTGTCCCTAGATATTATTATACTAAATTTCCACTGACACTCACTATTCGAAATATGAAGATGGAAAACTGCAATTGCTTATATCACAAAAACACAAAACAAAACACCGAATGGCACGAAGCAAAACGCAACAAAGAAGTCATTAAAATGTACAACGGAAAAAATCACATATCATGAATGTACATTAAAATATCAGCAGATCCTTATAATATCATACAACATCGATATATTCGCGTCAGATCATAACAGAAACGTGCGTACAATGAATATGTTACGTCGCTTTTACGACAATCTCACCTGTAGGTACTTTGTCGCACGTAAAAATCCCGCCGCCGTGCGTAATGAGCCGTCATATCAGGTATTCACGCACCGCCTCGCTCGCGTTCCCACTGTAATGTGCACGCGGTCATTATCTCCGTTGACATTGTGTATATCTTCTTCGGTTTTGAAAATAATACATCCTGTATATACCCTATAAATGTATATACGTATTAAAATGCAACGGAATGGTATAGTCGTTCAGAGTGCTGTGCTTATATCAGTGGTACTAAGTGTAGTTTATTGAGAACAGATTGAAAATAGAATGTTCTATTGAACTAGATGTAAATTTACGATTTTGATTTACTTTGACCATGCAATGTTTTTTTTTTAAATTTGTTGCGGTATCTACATGCCAGTATTTTGAACTAGATTTTTTAATTTTATACCTATATGTGGCACACCAATATATTTTTGATGCGTAAAATCATTATCTACCAGCCAACCCAGGACTATGATGAGCTTATGTAATAGAAAGAAACAACACTTTTATTTACAGCCAGCACATAATACAGACAACACAAAAAAATGAGAAAGGGAATGCTCCGCTGAATTGGACATGTGGAAAGAATGGACGATGAAAGAATGACAAAACAGATATACAATGCGAGTGTTGATGGATGTACACGCCGAGGGAGACCTAGACTGTCCTATCTCGACCAAACAGGTCAGATACTGGCTGACGGAGGAGTCAAGAGTCTCCGAAACCGGCGTGCATGCATGAAGAGAGCGAAGAATGTAGACGAGGCGCGTCAGGTCTGCAAGGACAGAGATATTTGGCACTCGGTGCTTTCTGCCTACCCCGTTAGGGGCCTGGCGTGACGGTATCATGATGATGATGATGATGATGATGATGACAAAACAATGACAATAATACTTACTACTCCAACGGATCCCATACTACTCCAAAAATCTGCGCTACACGTAACGCAACGCAGTATGGCAATAAAATATTAAGTTATTAAAGTGACCGACAGATGACGTGTGTACATACTGTGCGATCACAAATTGGCTCAAGTGCAAAAACTTCCACTTATTCTCGGTGCATATTCGACTAATCACCGCAATAAACCCCTAAGTGGTCCGTTCCCGCGATAATCGCGGATGTAATTTTAACTTAACCGAGTAAAATGCACCGCATGCCTTCATCTTGAGCGGATAATATTTTCATATCGCGCGAAATATTATCGAACGCCGTCGTGTTAAACTGAAATGTGTTATAATAAAATTGCGGCGTGCGTGTTTTTGTAAGTTTGCCCATGCTTATGGGTCCACCTTAACGGTTTCCAGGTATAGTTGAACGCGATAAGCAGCGCTATTGTAGGTATGCAGATTTTTAATTATATTCTTTTACGTAAAAAATATGTAATAAAATTTTTTGATTGTTCCACGCCAGCGCGAGCGAAGCTAATGGTGAAATCAAAAAATATCATAGAACTACCTTTTGCCCGCGACTTGGTCCCGCCCCCGCCGCAAAAAATTTGATTATTTACGACATCACATTAGAAACCTCAAAACTGACACTATTTCTCTACTACATAATTGATATTATTATACATATAAACCTTCCTCTCGAAACACTGTATCTATTAAAAAAACCCGCATCAATATACGTTGCGTATTTTTAAAGATCTAAGCAAACATAGGGACAGACAGCGTAAAGCGACTTTGTTTTATACTATGTAGTCATAGTGACAAGCGAGCGAACTTAAGAATAGGATACGCGTAACATTCGTCGGCAATATTCGCTTTATCAAAGCGGAGATTAACGAAACAGTCGGCGCGTACGGTGCATTCCTTTATGACTAGACATATTTCCTCTCGTTACTACGACCGACATCATTGAGAGGTCAAACGGGTTCAACTTGGTGTGAGGGCAATGGACATACATTGAAACGAGAATTCCGATTGTAATCTTAAGGATTCGGTATTACATTCGCTAGGGCGCCAAAGACGTGAAGCAAGCAGAAACTCTAGAGTGATGTAGATTAAATAAACGTAAAACGTAACATCACGCCTGTAAATGTAGATTAAATAAATGTTGTTAAGTTAACTAAAACTGTCGTTTTCATTTGTTTTATTAAATTTAATTAAATGTAATTGACTATCCTTATCTGCCTTTAGCCTGATTGGCCTAAATCCCTCTCGCTATGAGAGGAGACCCGGTCCAGCAGTGGACCAACATAAAGGGTGGAAAAAAATTGACTATCTAATTAATTGTTAGACAATTATTAATATACAATGATAGCTGCATTGTACGTTACCATTTCGATAAAAGTAAAACAAAGCGTATTAAACATAACATTCAATGCTATTTTTGTTTCATTAATGGATTCCTATAAACACCCACGGCTCGCAAAAGTTTTATAGTAGCGAATGACATTTCATATTTTTACACTTTTAACAATATATCTTAGACAAAGACGTGACTTTCTTTGGAGTTATGTTCATATAACCTTGCAAATGTACTGTGCAAGCAACTTTCTCGATTTAATAAGCTAAATTATCCTTTCCTCAACACAGAGCGCAGTAAACTCTTAACGGATTACAAAAATTTACTGGCAACGGAAGCTAACAAGCGTTCGCAATGAACATTAAGCCTACCGTTCGGGTAGATATATGGGGGGATAAACAAATTCACAAATCAGCCAACCCTAGGTAACACGACACGCGAGCGGATGAATCACGGCAAATAATTGCACTTCCCCTGCAAAGTTGCGGGATAAGGTTGCAGGTTTGTTTCGAGGGTTGGCATCGTGCGTACACACGTAATCGTCACACCGCGAACGGGTTTATTGGGCGTGTGAATTCATTAATAAATTAACACACTTTGATTTCACACATAACACGCAATCTTTTAAACTACTCCCAGTTGCACGTATCATGAATGGTGCAAAAGTGAGCCAGAAACAATAATACTCGTTACTTTTCGACAGTAAAACTGGTGCCTGAATCGTGTGTCGCGATTAACTTTGCTAGGTGTTCACGTCTTCCTGTCCGCCATCGCTTTTCAACTAATTGCGAGCAGAGACAACTGTAATTCGAGTCTCCTCGTATTGAGCGTTTGTGTCTCACAAGAGGAGAACACTTTGGACAGTGCACCGGCATATGTTTTAAGCTGTGGTTAGCATTAATTAGCGTCAGTCCTTTTGGATTTTGATTACAGACAATTCACTACTCCTGAGGACTTAGGCGGTCGCCTATTAGTACTATTGGATTTTGATTACAGACGCGTCGCTACTTTAGAGGACTTAGATGGTCGCTACGAGTCCTATTGGATTTTAGTCACAGACGCGTCGATATTTGCGAGGATGTAAATGGCTAGCCCGCTTCGCTTATGTCTACGAACGACACTTTTCAGGGAAAAACATGAAAACACTTGCTAGATGTAGAAATCGGTTTAGTAGATGTGCTATTCCAGGTAAATATTATACATTTTCAATCATCTAAATACCTATTCTTTCATCTTATATCCTTGTACTATATGTTTAGCCTAACCAGTTAAGTATCTTTATGTCATAAATAATTTCCGAGTCCAAAATGAATGGTGACAAAAAGTACAACTACAAAATTGGTCGCTGACAGCCTTTTTCCTCAATAACATTATTTGCCATAAGGGTTAAGTTTTATCTCAATAAACCTTCGTCAAATATTTTCTTATTAAAGTCCTAACGGCGTCCATATTGTGCATTTACGTAGAAAATCTTCATCCATTATCGTGAATTTCCTTATAACCATTATTCTGGAGGAAACACCTATCCAGATTGGAATTTATATTGGCCACCCTTCCGGTCGCGGTCACAGGCATCCAGGGAGGGAAACCATAACATTATTTTATGGGGAAAGTCAAACATTCCAACGAAGATAAGATTTATTGACTATGGACGGCCGGACACTATTTGTGTTTTTAACCAATTTTCAATTTGTTCAGGCGAATTTTACGAGTGGGGGACCCGTGCGTTATTGTGTCTCGAAATACCCTTTCATGAAATTCGTCTTTATACGGGCATAAATATTCCGTAAGTGCTAATCCAATTTTTTTCAATCATCAGGTACATGAACCTGCGCTCTGATGTTGGTAAATTCAATTTGAATTTAGAATAATGCTTTCAAGTTGATAAAATACTAGGTACGCCTACGTTTTACTATTTTATTTCTTTTTTTACTTATATTACAAATACCATAATAAACTTAGCCTTATTTTTAGAGATTTTTCGCATGAATCAAAAATATTCCAGTGATAAAAAATCCATTGTTCTACAGTGCAAGTCTCATTAAAATCGTTCACAAACAGACAGATCAATATAATTTTATCATCCTACAAGTTCAAACGTATAAAGTTACTCCGTCCAAGAAACATAAAATATCGTAAGCAACTCGATACAAGTTGATAGTAACAAAATGTTCCCACTTTTGAACTAATATATTGAAGGTACAAAGCAGAAACCACTATGATAGTTCCGAGCGCTGGAGCACGGAACAGCCATTCCTCGCAGGGCAAAGTTTGATCCTCAAGGTGCATTGCCTCGGAGTTTGATTAAGCTTGAGAGTTTGTCTTCATTCTTGGCTACGTTGACCTCAGATTCCATGTACAAATGGCTAATTTGTATCGTGTACATACAAAGTCGCTTCCCGCCGTCTCTACGCGGAGATCTTTCAAAATACCCAACGGATTTTAATGACCTTTTCATCAATAGACAGAGCTATTCAAGAGGAAGGTTTATATGTATAACACATACAAAGTAGCTCTGTCTGTTACGTTTTCACAGTCGAAGCGCTTGGTATGTGGATTGTTTGAAGTTTGGGAATGAATATAGGAGATTTGTTTTCCACAATCTTCTCTGTATACAAAGTCTATCGATCTGCAGTTGGCCAGCGTGGTAAACTGTGACCTTAATCACGCAGCAGCGAAACAGTTAAATGGCTGAAAATAATAATCCAATATTATTATATACCTATAGGTTCTATAAAACATATTTCGAGTGGTTAAATAACGCAAGTCCCCATTCCGCGCAGCACCGGCACTAAAGCTCGAAGTATATCACTTTGGAGTTTGAACACATTTAGCGTTTAGCTTCATTCTTTGATACATTGGTCCAAATATCCATTGATTAGGCTCTTTTTAGGTACTGCTAGAATTTTTAACGCTCAACAGTAAATTCGTGATTTGTTTTGTTCATTTAAATATTGCGTTTACAAAGAGAATAATAATAGGAAATACATTAAGAAATTAAATTTGTACTGCTTATTTGTTACTAACTTTTGACAAAAGGCATTGATACAGAATAAAAAAAAAGGTTAGAGTAAAATTGAAAATGCATTACTTAATAATTACTAGATGTTACTTCAGAAAACAGTACCTTACCTTTTTTCTGAAGTAACATACTCAACATATTTGTAGTTGTCACAAGTGATGCCCCTAAGGATTGGGTTGGAACGTCCCTTGAGCCAGTTTGTTCTGCAAGCGACATTCAATGACCTCTGTGACCCCTAATGACCGGGTACGAACTTTTCGTTTGATCATACCCTTTAGCATAATACCACGTATGATAAATGAAACATACGCGAACGCGAAGTATTAAAATGTATTATAGTTGGAGAAGAATTCCAAAGTGTATTTTAACGTAACCTCTATATTCATTGAAGTGAAAATACCCATATTATGAAAACTATACTCTTCTTTTCGATTTTAATTACTCTGATATATGTATGTGATGCGACAGTGAACATTTGCGCGCGCACTGCAATCGGGCACGCACTGAAATTTTACATTCAATGCTGGGCATAAATCTCACACAAGTCGCCGCTGTAAAAAAAAGAATTTTGTAATCTATCACTACATAGTATAAAACAAAGTGGCATTCCGCTATCTGTCACTTGTATGCTTAGATCTTTAAAGCTACGCAACAGATTTCGATGCGGTTTTTTTAATAGATACAGTGATTCAAGAGGAATGTTTATATGTATAATAACAT
>DWDX01004157.1:0-12064 GCA_018245675.1 Agara michaeli
AGCCAGGATATTCTTTTTAGCATGTTTGAATTTATTAAAAACTAATTTTATGATATTTCACCCCCAGAGGGCTGTGCAGGGGCGTTAAAAATTAAAAAAAATCGTATCATACGCCCAGCAAAGCGGGCGCGTAACGGCTAGTATTGAATATGCGACGGTTGTCTATTTTGAAAATCACGATGCTCTTGGGAAAAGTCACCTGTATTTAGGATCATGTCATTATGAATCGACAAGGTATGGTATCTGTGTGAAAAACCGATCCCTCCGCGCGCTACTATAATTGGCCACGAAATTGCACAGATTAAAAACGTGCGGCCCCCTCGCCTAACACGATGCCATTAACCTCGTTTGCGTTGTCATCCGACCCTCGGCCCTTGTTGTCAACTTGTATATATGCAATGGCGTGTATGCGTGTGTCAAGTTGTCTCTAACTGCGATTACGCACGCGATGTTCGTTACGCGTCTCATTTTGCAATGGATTTTCGGAAGCTAAATGCATACATGCACATAATATCGCGCATTTCCCATCGGGGTGGGCAATAATTAGAATTTTTAGCGGCCACGGTTTTAAAATTACTTTCGCGTCTTATATTTTCATCGTCGTCGTAAATACTCGATTGTTGAAATTCTGTTTAAAAAATGTCTGTTGCAGTGGTAAGTGGTTACCGTCGCCTGTGGACACTTACAACATTCGAGGAGTCGCCAAAAGTGTACCTATTGCATATTATTAGCAGCTAATGAAATTATAAAGAGATGTTGTAAAAAATGAGCGTAAAATAAACTATATATCTATGTGCTAAATTTCAAAGTTTCGTTTTATTGCTGGTAACATTTCCACTAGCTATCTATTATTCTGTTAAACGTAGTATTAATTTTGTATGATTGGCCAGCGGCCAATAATACAACGGTTAGTATTACAAGTAGCTACGTATAAATTATTTTCAATGGCCTACAAGACCTTGAATATTTTATCGCTTAATCATCATCGTCCGACAGCTATACAAGGGGGTTATGTTTTTACCCGACGGCAGCAGGAGGGTTATGTTTTCGTGAAAGAAAGAAAGAAAAATGTGTTCGTAACAATAACAACAGCAATACGAAATAAAGTTGTTGTACCCATGCAAACAGAGTAGTTTATTAAAAAATATGCCTCCACGCTTAATGTGTCCGACCTCAGCGTCCTCAGTGGAAGGTGACAATCGAAGGACAGACATAGTTTAGTTGCGAAATTATACAAATTGCTCTTTTGCATTTTGCGAAAATAAATTGGAATCGCACATTATTACAAACCACCCATGAACTTAACGTTTCAATTTACATATTTTTGTAAAAGACTTTTGAATAGAAATAAAACAATAATTATTTCGTACTTGCGAATAATGACTGGACCGTTTTGATTTAGTTTTGGTGACCTGGGCCGGAGGTTTTGGGGTTGATTCAATCCTTATTTTGGTGAATGGGGGAAATTTTCGACAAGTCGCTATCTTTTCGACGGTACAATAATAATAATAATAATGTATCAGGCGACTCTTAGCGACTTACCACATTACTTAGCGCTTGTTAAATGATATTACAATAATGCTAAACCTTTTTGTCGTAATTCGATAGCTTGTCGCCATGGAACTGCGCCATAAACGAATGTCATGTCACGTTTCATGGGTGCCGTTCAACTTAGAACGGGTGAGGCCTTGACGTGTCGCATACCGATGTTCGCTGTCGAAATATAGTATGTTAGAGCCGGCCTTAGCGAATAGATTTACATCAATATGTTAGTGAATAGGCATAAAAGTGACTTTAAATTTTTTGGACAAGGCTATATGCGTTTCACTTGTACATATGTGTTATATTCGTAGCTTTTCTGTTTAAAATTTATAGACAAGAATCCCTCCTAAGACTTCGGTGTGAAGTTATCGCCCCGATACTTATTGGGGTGTATGCTTACGCCATCGTGACGTTCTTCTACTAGTGTTACTATCGTTGTAAATAGCCTTCGATACTATACTAGTGTACAGGATGCTCCAGATAATGAAGCGTTCCAATGACTTGATGTTAGGTCGTTAAAAAAAACGTTAACATGATTTTTTGATATCAAAAAAAACGATACAACGTATAAGAAAATGGCGTTATACCTAACATGGGTCGATCCGGGTGAACCATTGTTATTATTGTTATTACTTTTATACCATCACGCCAGGTACTTGATAAATTAGGTAGAGAGCCGGGATGCCCAATATATCTCCTTACAGACTTGACCTAATATTATTTTATGTTATTAATTAATGAGCAATATGCATTTGGAGATTTTCTAAAAATTTGGTCCAATCCATCCCTATCGATACGTCTCTTCTGCAATTTAAAAAAAAACATCTGCGTCTTGCCACTATTCCATCATTACACCCGCCTAACCACAATGCAATATGTGCTGTAACTATTTGTAATTGAGTCGTTAATCGCTCGCAATTTCCACTCAATGAACGCATTCACTGCGGTATCTGGGTGTGCATCAACCGTACGGTTCATTGCTTTAATTCATTGTACGCCAATAACGTCTTTATCTACTCGCAATTGAGCGCATATTGGTGTGCGTTGTAGCTAATGAAACACGAACACGATTGCCGATCGGGCGTGTGCTAATATCGCTTTTATGTCGTTTCATTAAGAGCTGTTATAGCGTGGGGTTCTTGTTAGCGTCCCTTGTTAGCGATCGATGGGCTTTGTTTCTTTTCAAGTAACGCTTTAAGTCGCCTTTGATTACTAGGCAGTGTTGTATTTAGGGTGCGGAGACATGTTTCCGGTCTTGTAAACGTGTTCCTCCTGTAATCGATATGTTTTGTTTGTGTAAAACAAATGAAAGATATTGACTACTTTCGCAGCTTGTATTTTCATCAAACTGACTATAACTCTAGAAACACCGCCTCGGTGATGAATAAAACAATTTACCTACAAAATACTTAAAAATAACTCTTGCGTTGGCCTGACGTAACGCCGTTGTTCCAAAGAACACTTATTCCACCGTCTCTAGCAAAATAGCGTCGACTTATCAAGATGAACCTTGTGAATGTATCCGCTATTAACTCAGTGGTTTGTATAAAAAAATGTATGAATATTTATTTAAAATTGTGAAGTCTAAAGTTTTATTAGCTTTAAAATGAGTGCAGTTTTCCATTCACGTGTTAACGTAGAGATATATATACATACTTGTAAAGATAATTTTCCACCCAGGCACAGGCCAAACGACCTTGATTATAACAGATATTCTTTCTGTATTGGACTTGAATGTACTAGCTCCGCGCTAACGGTCATAAATCTAGTGATTTCATTTAACACAAATCTCCTTTTTGTTTGCAGATAAGCGTCCCAACTGACGGCAAACTTCGCAACGGGTGAGCTTTTTAACTTTTCAAACTTTTACAGTGACATTGTTTCAATTTTGTTCAACGTTTAATCTTAAATTGTTCGTCGTCTGTACCTGGACAATCTTGTGAGCTCTACAAACTTTGTAGCAGCGACTACGTCACCTAGCGCTACGGTGTGCTACGAAATTGTTTAATTTTGTTATTGTAGCGAGCTTAAACATTTGTAATTCGGAGATTAAGTTTTGTTTCTAGGTAATAGAATAGATTTCATGCATATGTTGCATATTAATATATTATTTTACTTTTGTGTATTGACGGGACTTACAGATATTTTTATTTTAATGAAATAATTCTATTTTGAATTTATTTCAATCCATGCTGTCTGTGGGTACTTGGTTGTTGCCTGCTTGTTTGCTAATCAGTTTACATTAAAAAGATATCTTGGTTTCAGAGTCATGTTGAAAAACTGAAAATCACTTGCATTTCGAATGATTTTATTTTACAACATCGTACGAGCATTGCCACTCGAGCTGGCATCCGTAGGGAGATTCACCTTTTGTCCAAATGCACGCTTTAGTGGGAGCTTATTTGCAACTGGCATTTCCCGGTACCGAGAGTGCTCGTCTGTATTTATCTCGCGAATAACACGGGCGAGCGGAATCAGCGCAATAAAACATCTCGGCTACCAGTTGCATTAAATTATTTTAAAGGCTATGAAAATCTTAGTGCAAGCTTTATTTACATTGCAAAGTACGGTATAAAATATCGTTGTGTTAAAAGTTTGATAATTTGATAAACGAAAGTTTTAACTTAACCGATACTCAAATCATAAACACAGCTAATTGCAATTACATATCAAATCGATGTAATTGCGTTTCCACGTGACGCTTCTTTCAATTTCACTATCAATTCAATTGGGTATTTTAAAATATTAAATAGCTCTTTTTCTACCCCCGGGTGCGCTTTACTGCGCTCGTGAGGTTTATTTGATTAAAACAATTGTCACTATACAACCTTTTCCATATCAAAAATCACATTGATCCGTTGCTCCGTTATGACGTGAAGTAAAAACACAAGCATACGTACTTTCGCATTTATAATATTAATAAATATGAATACTTATAACTTTCGTCATAATTCTAAGTAATAATTCTGAGTACAACATTGTTTATTTCCTCGGTATATTTTCGAGTACTACACGCACTTAGAGGTTAATAAGTTGCCTCGTTCCGCCCTATTACCTAAAATAAAGCAGACTACACATCAACCCTTTCGCTCGCTAGAGGACTACCGAGGGGTTCGTCAAGGATTGGCCCTGAGGGTTGAAAGGACCTATCGGTTACGTTGCGCGAGAATTTATTTTTAATATTCTATTTCCGCATTCCGCTAATTTAAAAGCTTAAAATAACTTCAGTATTTTATTAACGATCTGCAATTTATTTTGTCATATTTCATTTTTTCATTAAATAATATATATAAAAATGTTATTATTTTTGATAATAATTTGTTTATACAGATAATAAAGTTTACAAAAATCATATTACCAATTACTTAGCTGAGGCTTACTTATAATTAGCGCCAATGCTACTGAATTACGTGTTAGCCAGCATTTCGGTTTGCAAACCTACGTCCTACTATCTTTAACAATGTTAATAGTATTCCCTTATATATACACTTTGATACTATAGCTTTTTTAATCAATCATAATGTGAAGTGAAGCGTGAAGAACCTCTTTATGTGTAATATGACAATGAAAGGAATGTTGTGAATTTATTTACTGATTTCTACATCTACTTAGTTGCTATGACGTCACAAAGCCGAATATTATATCCGGTTATTTATAGGTATCATCCAATATCCCAATATAATATCCCCGAAGGCGAATCAATTACTAACGTAACCTGGATAGTATGAACAGTATTGTGAGCAAGCTTTTACCCCGCTAACGAAAGCTAGTGAATCCCGCGGGAAATCAACAACATGTCGTGAGCTTTCGAATATATCGATCAATGCGTTATCGAATGGTAAATTAGGTAACGTATTTTCATCATAGCAAATTAATATTAGCCTTTATTGTTTGGTTTACGCGAGTACACGTTAAAACGAAGACCAAACATTTATTTATACAAATATGCGAACATATAAAGGTTTTGTACATTTGTTTAGATCTATATTCTAATGTTGTTGGTGTACAAGTTTTGTATATAGACACAAGTCACAATATAACGCGTTCCAAAATAGTTTTCAAGGCTCGCAAAATCTACACTAATATTATAAAGAGGAAAACTTTGTATGTTTGATTGTAATGAATAGGCTCAAAACTTCTGGACCGATTTTAAAAATTATCCACGAGTAACATAGGCTATATTTTATTTTGGATTTTTACGAATTTCTACCTCCAAAAGGAATTGCGGCGACGGGGGCGGGACGAAGTCGCGGGCAAAAGCTAGTAAACGATAAGCATTAATATAACAACGCCATCTGATCCCAAACTAGACAGAGCCTGTGTTGTCGAAAGACAGATGATAAACTACACGTATTACATTTCTAAAAGCTTCTTTGATGAAACTTTTTTAAAACAACTTCGACAAATTTTCATACAATCCTTTTACCCCTATTTTAGTCCCTTACGGTTGGAGTTACGAAAATAAATTATTTAGTGCTATGATATACAAAGAAGCTACTCTCCAAAATTCCAGAATTCACGATTCAGCTGTTTCAGCTGTGCATTGATCTTGTTGTCAGTTTGTCAGTTACCTTTCTTTTATATATATATATACATAAAAGGGGGGCTATCACACCGAGACCATACTATACAATAACTCCGTATTGCACACCATATACATAAAGCTATGAATAATAGAACACTTACAGAAGATCGCAGAAGATACTGTGTATCTTCTGGCAAAGTCTTCAATCACCCCAACACTCGAGCCACGCTGGTATCGCGCCGTTTGATTGATAATGTGAGAATTCATCTATTCTTCTGCAGCTTTATCACGATGATATATTGTTCCTTTTAAAATCTTTGCCGTAGCGAGATAAGTGGCAACCATTTGCGATACTAAAAGATTTATAAAGAGGATGAATGCGTCTGGTATAGGATGTGATGTATGTATGTATTTGCAAACTGAAATCAGTCTCTACAGCCATATGGTTACAATTCTCTTTACTTTCCACATCCAGGCACGGCCCTCTCCTGCAAAAATGGGAGACTTCCACCCTTCCTCACCATGTTGCACGAATGCAGTGGCCAGTCTGTCCGTCAGATGTTTTTAAAAATCTTTCCTTTCTTACCTAACTATAATCGGGACTGACAGCTCAAGGTGCTCAGTTTTTATATAATGTCCTTAATTAAAAGCCACTTGCATATAATTTGTACACGTATACACGCATTTGAATGTATATTCATATATATTCTATGACTGGCCTCTTGGTGTAGCGATTAGAGATTCAATGCTAAATCGAAGGTTGTGGATTCGATTTCCATTCAGGACAAACATTTGTGTGATGAGCACATTTGCTAGTTCACATTAGTATGTTTATCAGCCGTCCGGTTACCTCACAGGTATTTAGTTTCCAATCTGGGATCCGTTCGTGAAATTGAACCAATTGTTATTATATTATTTCAAACTTCCGAACCCTAGGACGCACGAACCCTTTCCTATAGATGTCATAATATTAAACTTGGCTCGTTTGAACTAATTTAAACTTACGCGTCTGCTTCAGTGGCTTTATGGAGGTCCGATGCGGTAACGGATCGGAAACGATGTTCGATGTTAAATAGTTCGTTCTGATCTACTCGTATATCGTTACTTCGTCGGTGTTAAGGGCGATCAATGCGATCGCGGTCTGTATGTATCGGTGCAGCGTGGTGCAGTTAACTGCAGATGTCAGATGTAGTTGTAAAAGAAATCCGATCCGATCCAAATAACAATATATATATATATATATATATATATATATATATATTATATAAATTGATAAACCAACATACATATATACATTTCTAAATATTAATATTAATGATTGTATATAGAGAAACAAAACAAATAGTGCTCATCAGAATCTATGTCCTGCGAAAGAGCCAAAACGTCAACCCTCAGTTCAGTGCTTTCTTTCACAAGTTGTTTTTAAGATGCCTTTATGAATTACAAACGATAATCTTATTGGTCCACTGCAAGACCGGGTCTGCTCTCATACTCTCACCCTTCGATCATAGTAAGAATTATGTCTGAATTTATAACGTGTCGTATCAAACCATGAAGCCGCATCGTTCCCAGCGATTACGCGCCCTGTAGCTAGGTAGGTGGCGTAGGTGATGCGGGGGCCACAATTGCTTTCGTTAACGGATGCTCACGCTCCAGTTCATTCTATATTGTTTACCTTAGTTACTCTGTGTATGTACTTGCTTCGAACATTGAATAGCTTTTCATATAAAATCTAAACGAAAGGTGAAATAATTTGCGCGTGGGTGGTTAGTGATTATATGTATATGTAATAAGAGTACCTAAGTTTTCCTACTCGCTATGATGGTTAAGACACTTGATATTTTTTCCATATTGATATAAGTTCGAAATGTTAAGCAATATACATATATGTTAACAAAGTCGCTTCTTGTATGTACATATGGACCATGTCACAATTAAATTACACTAATAATATATAGGGGTAGTGTTTGTGAGTCAGTTTGTATGTAGGATGCAATATAAATCATAGTAAAAAAATGGCTTCGCATTAGTTCAAACATGTTCGAAGTTTTACGTCGTGTTGCGAAACTTATCTTGACACAATTTTATAATACCATATTTCCATGTTTAAACCATAAATAACATGGATCTGCCGAATACAAAGTCTTTTTGTACCGGCAAAAAGTATAATCAGTTATCCCCCGTCAACGAGGAGCTGTACGGGCTCTCCCGCCCGCCGTCTCGCACCCGGAGGGTTTGAATTATTATCTCGACCCGCCCTGAGACGAATTCGGAGTCTAAATATAAATGCCTATATTATCCAATGACTCGATTTGGGTGCAAAGATTGGAACATCAAAAAATTTTAATCCGTTATTTATTTTAATTGATTTAATTCAAAATGTACTTATTATCTAGGCTGTTCCAAATATTCACTCGACAATCTTAAATAGGTGAGACAAAAAGTACTGTCTATGTGGTGCTGTAAAACATATTCGTCCAGTGAGAGTACCATTAAAATCCATTTAGTCATTCCGGTGATTACTTGAAAACATTTAGATTTTTTTTATTTTGAGCTTTAGTTACGTCTAAATGACCTTAGTTAACGTCTCAAGAAAGTGTTATTATTTTGAAATTCTCATATCAATATATAACTATAACTACTTTTGTCTTCAACGTAACACTAAATATTTATAAATTAAGCTATTATTTGCTCAAAAAAGAGAATATTTGCGAGCTGTCGGCCAAAAGACCCTCCAAACTTGGGCTATCCTCCCAGCGGTTATACTGTTACATCTTTAGGGTTGACAGCGCTGAATTATTAGCAGGGGCCTGCCGCCGCCGCAGTCTCCGGGGCTTAGGGTTGCCCGATCAAAGCATTTATGTTCTGAATAAAACAATGGCTATAGCCAGGTTTTCATTCGTCTCTCTTAATGAAGAGAAGTCGTGTTGAAAATTAGAGGGACATTTTTGTATTGAAGGACACTTTGCTCTGTTTTTTCTACGTTGTGTCATTTGAAATCGACTTTATGTTTTTATATGAGTATCTTTGTCATTTCTGTTGATGTTAATACTGAATAAGGCTTCCCGTAGTTGCAGGAGAGACTCGTGCCCAGCTGTGGGACTCGACAAGGGTTGCATACTATGATATCGTATATACATGATATAATTTGGACTAGTTAGAAACAACATTTTATTTTGTGTATTTTCAGATAACCGAGGTATTGTTCGTGGTTATCTACAATATTACTAATATAACTCAGCGAATTATAACCTAGTTTTTTTTGTCAAATTTAAAATGGGGTGGAGGGATTTTAGGATCGCGACATAATCTGTTAAAAGCACTAGTTTCGGCTCTGAACTATCTATTTTTGATGCTCGCTAGATCATAATTAAGCTGCTGCTATTTCAAATGTACTCCAATGTGAACGACTAATATGTTTTTGAGCACATCACGGTACAGCCAATTTTATACTTTAATAACGTGTCACATCGAGCGCTCCAATGATTGAGTGGCTTAATATATTAATTCTCAGCGCAAAAACTGCCTCGACACCGAAATATCGGATAATATTTATGGCACAGATAATTTTAATGACACCGCACGCCGCCGGTTTATTAATAAATTGAACCAAATTGTGTTATTACGTAATTTTAAATGAGTAGCGGTCTGTTATAAATTGTGTAATAAATCCGATATTCCGTGGCTGTGAAATATTTAAGATTGTTGTTATTAATCAATAAAGTCTGCTTTACCACTGACACCCAGGTCCGACGTGGGTTATTAGGTTTACCCTTTGCATACCCTGGTTATCAATCAATCATTTTTTTCTTTAGATTCAGAATAAACGGATGTTATATTACGTCTACTACATCCCGTTTGAGTTTCTGAGTTACTGCATAAATAAGTAATATAAAACTCCGCTATGTTAACAGCTAAGCACCAAATCTTGCCCTTATAATCTATGAGTATTATAGCCGTTGAAAACTTTTTATGGGACGCTTTGGTTCAAAGGTAGCTTCTAGGCCTATTTAACGGCCTTGATGGAGAAAAGCTATGGAAAAAACCGTGTGTCCTTGAGCTGAACGTCCCTCTAAGTGTTTGGCACGAGTTCTTATATAGGGGTCACGATACGCTGTCAAGGTGAATGAAGGCATCGGCAGACTTCGCCGCAATGCGGTTAGCCGCTTGCGACACTTGCGTCGTGCGTCGTGCGTCACACGCGTGCGAAATGAA
Source organism: Agara michaeli (assembly GCA_018245675.1). Lineage (NCBI taxonomy): Eukaryota > Metazoa > Arthropoda > Insecta > Lepidoptera > Hesperiidae > Agara > Agara michaeli. The sequence goes on from DWDX01004157.1 coordinate 10,283, forward strand.
ACGGCTGTTTTACAGCGGAAACAGAAAAGGCTGCCTGTAAAAACAGTTCTAGTGATTATTTACTGTCATTTGGTATTACGACGTTACGCAAACCAAAGGAATTTTAATATGAGAAAGTTACGCAAAAGACTTTAGTGTCGTTTGGTATTTTGAAGTTACGCAAACCAAAAGTATTTTGATATGAGGAAGTTACGCGAAACCCTTTACTGTCATTTGGTATTAGGAAGTTACGTTCGATTTGGTCATTAACGTATATAACAACAAGACCACATTGGGGCAACGTGGCGGGATATTCACAGTCGAATAGAGATTAATTTTATTTTGGCACACGTACACCTCCGCCAAGGTGACTGACAGCGCCTCAGAGTCTAGACAAGTGGCGCCTGATACTGGCCGGTTTCGATAGCGCTCCGCTAATGTTCGCACCGAAATGCTCTTATTAACTCTCGGCGTATGATATAAATTGCGGTCCGATCTTGTGTGATGCGGCCAAGAAAAAATGTCTTCAGTATTTCAATTATTTTTTTAAAGAAACAACTACCTACACTCATTTACGAACATTCTGCCAAACTGTAATTCAATTTTGCTTTTGTCGTATCACTTGTATCGTACCTCGCAGTTATTAATTTATTTATATACATGCTAATAATATTATACACAATTGTAACCTAAAGTTTTCAGTCTAAGGACAGCTGATAGGTTGTTTGGGTAATATCTCTCGTATATACATTACAATCGCCGGTACGCGGTAGAAGCGTGCGGCTGCGATTATTTCAATCCAATCGAATGCGAACACGTGCTAGCCGGAGACGGGGATTTGGAGTCAATTAAATTTCATTGACCGTTCCGCAGTAGCCATCAATTGGATCGGAAACGGTAACGTTTTATTGGAGTTCATTTATTTTATTATATTGCGACAATATTTGTACGGAACGACGTGTATTAGGCTTAATGACGCTCGTTACGTGTATGAAAAAATTAAAACATTCGAATGTCGTTTTTCGAGTAATTCGAATTTTAAATTTGGAATTGGACCCGAAGAAGAAGATTCGAATGTTGAAATGTAGGTTGTTCGAATTATAAATTTAGAATTGGCCTCGAAGTAGATTCAAACGTCGAACTGCAGGTGATTCGAAGTTTAAATTTAGAATTGGGCTGGTTATAATCTGAGACTTCACTCACGCTCCAATTGGAATGAGTATTTTTTCTTGACTACCATGATAAGTTATCACAATTTTCTTTTTGTGTTAAGACAGTAGCAAATGAACAAACACCAGTCGCCAGTGGCTGCTCGCTAAAAGTAAAAAGTCGGCCCGTAAAATAAATAAGATAAGTTTTAATTAACTAAGTAATAGTTAAGTAATTATTCAAGTTCGCCATTAGCACCGAAGCAGCGTGGCGATGTATTCTCTAGGACCCTAGCAATGGTACAGTTCCTTACTTGTAACCAAGTTTCCAACAAGCCGCACATAGTCCGCAAATAGTATGCTATTACGCGAATTGCTTTCCGGCAAAGCGCTTCCAATTCACTCTAAATGAAGGTTTACAGATCCCGCTCTCAGTCGTTCCAGGGATGCAGTTACAAATAAACACTCTATAGTATTACTGCTCTGTGGCATGATAAAATAACGGAAATGTAGTCTGTAGTGAAGGTACTCTGTGTCCGGAATAAGTACTTCATCTATATATTAATACGTACGTATAGTAATACGTGAAGCAAAAACTTTGGATCCCTTTTTACGAAAATTGCGCGGACGGAGGAGTATGAAATTTGGCACACTT
>DWDX01004158.1:0-12060 GCA_018245675.1 Agara michaeli
GTTGTCCGGTTACCATAACTCAGGCATTCAATTGCTTAATTTGGAATCGTATAGCCGTGTGTGGAATTGTCCTCTATTATTATTATTATTATATAGATTCGTAGCAACTTTTCTAAATGATATACATATATAGCTTAGAGTCTTGCAGTGTCCTTTGTTCTTGACAAAATAAAATGATGAATTTAAAAGAAACACGTCAGCTTCGTCAGGACAGCGATATATGTCGCAGTCGCTACACTCTGCCTATCCCGTGATGAGTCTGGCGCGATGGTATAATAACAATAGTAACAATAAAGCAAACTCGGTTGTACTGGTTTGCCGTTTTTGTAAGATTCTGTTAAAATAACGTTCATTAAAGTTTCATTCCGTCCAATATCAGTTTGTTGGGCAAAATGTATACAAACAAAACAAATATACAAACCGATCCTTAGTTCTTCAACTTGAACTCCTGAACAATGTAATCAAAAAGTGTTCGCTGGTCCCGTCTCCATCGAAGCGCCATTAAAAGTTTCCATTCGTCCTCGAGTCTATTGGAACTGTCACAATTGATGTAACACGCTATGTGACAAAAAGCCAATGAAATTAGCAATAGGTATTGGACTTTGATTTAATGTTTAATTCTAAAGAAGTCCGTGCACTGACAAACTAGCAATATAATTATTTATCCATATCACAGTTATGGGCTACGTTGTGAAACAAAATATATATAATTAGTTACGTTACGTTACTTGCTGAGTTACGTTGTGTGTATTCGGCTGCGCTCTTGGTCTTGTTGTTAGAGACATTCACTGCTAAGTCGATTCACACTGGGTTCGATTCCCAGGACAAAAATTTGTTTGCAGGGAACGTGAAGTATACTCCAAAGCTCTGCTCAAGTGAGGATTGGTGAAAACATGGGTTACTGGCCAACTGTTGGATATTTTCAAGCCTCCTTTGAGGCCTCCTAAGAGGGTTTAATGAACTCGGCACCGATGTCTCAACACAACCTCTTAGGCCTGTTTGGCCGGTAACTGTTTATCAGAAGATCCCAAATATAGGTATGCTTGTTGGGTTTAATTTTAATAAAAACCAAAATAAACTTCCAACCCACTCCGCGTTCCCCTGCACTTCGATTAAAAATGAAAAAAAATAACGCTCGAAACACTTCAAAGTACATAAAATTTCCATCTCGCGCACTCACGACGGGAAGTTAGCGAGTCCTATTTAAGAGCCTTATGCACAATCGGTGCACGCGCGCGCCTTTATAGACTTCAGCTGCGATTTTGTAAGATAACAGAACAAAAAGCGTCTTTATAATTATATTGTAACAGGAAATAGTTACTGGTAAGTAGACAGAAAAATAAATTATTTGTTAATTCTATTATGTTGTAATGGTTTTAATGAAATTTTCATTTACTAATATGTATTGGCTATTTAAAAATAGTAAGCTCCTTTGAATGTGACGTTAATTAGATGAACCTTTGAAAAGGGCCCTTAATAGCTTTCCCCTCCAGCGTCCCCCACTGGGGTATTTACCGTGTATCCAGGGAAAACAGGCCCCAATATTGGTTGATAAGGAAAAATTTTGGAATTTAATGATGGAGACGCGATATAATGGCGCAGTGTAACGACCCCCTAGCTGATACGGTATCTCTGTACACTGCAGGACGTAAAAACTATAATATACTTTTAAGGGTGATTAAAACTACTTCGCAAAAACCGACCTATATTAATGTATATTTTTTCTCAAAACGTTTTTAACTTGTGAGGATCACAAAACCATCAAACGAAATTTGTATTAATCGACAGTAACAACCTCATATTTTGCATATTTGTTGTATGACAAAGACATACAAAATAGTATCAAACAGAAATATTTCATTTCAATTGCACGTTATTTCCAACTTTCGCAATTTCCCACTGTCCCTATAAGTCTGAACTTATTACAAACTCTCGCAGAAACATATTGTATCTCTAATTTATTTAAAGCAATCCGTTACAACATTAACATTGATTACTTGTATAACACTAATCCAAAATAGGGTAGCTATTGTCACATACAATTTCGTCCTCAAGTGTACACCTTATGATGTAAATCTAATAATGAGTGGGACGGAATCCCGAGGCCCGCGACGAAACAAATCGTAAACACGTTTAGCAACATCAGTGTACTCAAAACGCATTACAACAGATTTTCTATTGACACATATGTTTTTTGTCCATTAAATTCTACCAGGAAGAACCTTATGACGTAAATCACCATAGCTTCCCAAACTTTGCATAGCTTGGGAACAAATGGTCGCGCATGCAGATGCAATATATTATTATTGTGTACTAGCTTTGTCCGCGGCTTCGCCCGCCTGGAAATCAGTGTCACAAAGTTTTTCTCGCGTAAATAGTGACCACGCGGGATTTCTAGGATAAAAAGTAGCCTATATGTTGCTCCACAACCTTCTCTTGTTGCGTAGATATCCAATTTAAAGGGATAAATATCGATTATTTAGTATTCGATTTTTTCCACTCCAAGTCACATCCCTACTCACGCAAGCATTGCGCAGCCGCTTCCATACCATTCCATTTTGATAAGGATTAATACCAAATTGGATAAAACACGTAAACCATAAATTTTAATTTTAATTCTCTTATGTATCTCGTAAGGGTGAGTCAGCGTACGTCATGTAAGCGTCCAGGAAGCCCGTTTTCGGCAACCTTTTCGTAAAACAATGAAAAACTAAAAAGAAAATGGGAGAAAAAAGTAGCCATGTTCATCACAAGACCCTCAAGTATCTCTGTATGAAATTTCATCGCAATCGGTTGAGCGGTTTGGCCGTGATGACGTCACAGACAGACAGACAGACAGACATACAGAGTTACTTTCGCATTTATAATATTAGTACTATAGATTATAAATGATTGATGACAGCTGTCTAGTTGTTTTTTCGAGTATATTCAGACGCTCAATAATTATGGATGCATTTATAGTTAAGACAACTTTGCGTTACAGACAGCGTTACTTTCGCATTTATAATATTAGTATGGATACGGATATTATTAACGTTACATTTTTCAGTAATTACACATAGAAATAAATTAATAATGAAATACAGGTGGTCGTACATATGTATATTTCAGCATTGAACGTGATCGCTGCTAGCAAAGTTTCACGAAAGCTCGCATGTCACGAATAGTGAGGTTCCAAAGTTAAGAACTGCATTGTCGGTATTTACTGTACAATTCCTGTAAAACTTTGGAAGCGTATATATGGATTATTATGCACGATGCATTTTGATTCGAAGAGTGTGGTAGTAAACGTACTAGCAGGCGTTGTCGGAGCAGAATGGGACTCAGCTCTCACAAATAGAATATCATTTGAACGTAGTTTATATTGTTGAACAATCTACATATGTATGTTATACTGTGCTGTACACCAATGTTCACAACAAGCCCTCTTATTACAAATGTATCTTGCTGCAATACTTTGTAAAATTTCAAAAAGTATTTTCCTCCACTTATTATTCAGCACAAAGACACTTATCTTGAGACTATAAAAGCTTATTCATGACAAAGAAGGCTTCAACAAATTGTGTACACTCTTCAAATTGTGTTTTATCCAATGCAAGTAATGTCATTTTAGGGAGCTTTATTTAAGTCTCGTATACGTAAAAGCTTACCTTTTACCTTCCCCGAGGGGTGCATTAAATCTACGCGTGTTCATAATATTACATACGCTCAGATGTATGCATGATTATTTTATTGACTAAGCAAATGATTACGCGAATCTAATCACAAATCTAATGTGATTTAGGAATAAAGTGTGTCCTACTATACCCTGCTATTCAAAACACAGTTATACCAAATTTGCTATCAAGCAGCAGGAATAGGATAGAATAGAATACTGTCACCTCGAAATGATTCACATAAATAGTGTAAAATTGTCACGTTTTAATAAATATTTTTGTGTTAAGGGGAACGTGACAGTTGCCGACTTTAAGTATGCAAAATCATTTTAATGAGGCATCAAAATTACTACTATATTTTTAGAACCTAACAACAATTCCTATTTTTATGAATGGCATGACATTTATCAGCAACATTCATTATTAGTACCCACTACCTCTAGCGTTCAGTCACGGGTACCTCGCAATAACGTAAGCACCCTTGACGTATTTAAGCATCCCTCAGAAGTGAGACAGGTCGAGACCTCTGCAATCGTGGTATTAGCAGCTTTGAACTAGAACGTACGGGTCTAACACGCCTTGTTGTTAATAAAGTATTTTATAAGCAGTTAGGACATATAACAAAACCTACTTGAGTATATTGAACAAATTTATAAATGTACAACAATAATTTGCAAGTCATGCTCTGTCAAACGGATTAGATAACTATGGGTATCATACGTAATCAGACCGATAGGTGTATGAATGCCTGAAACAAATAGGTGTTTAGTTTTGAACCGAACACCGAAGAACACTGACGATGCCGATCGTAATTCATAAAATGGACGCGAGTCCTCCAGCTAGGACTGTGCTAATAACTGCTGAAATTCTGGGTCTGAACATTGAGACCAAAGAAGTCAGTATACCAAGCAGGGAACAATTCAAGCCAGAGTATTTGGAGAAGAACCCGTTGCACACGGTACCTCTACTTGAAGATGGAGATTTCATACTCGCCGACAGTCATGCTATAATCATTTACTTAGTGTCGAAATACGGTGCGAAGACAGCAGCAGACATTTACCCAAACGACATGCAACAAAGAGCAATTGTACACCAAAGATTGTTTTTGGATGCGTCAATTCTATTTCCAAGACTGATCGACATTATAAAATCCATTGCCTATGGAAATGCAGCAAGTGTTGATAAAAAACAGACCGCAGACGTAGAAGAAGCATATGGTTTCCTGGAGAAATATCTTGCAACAAATACTTACATAGCAGGCGAGAATTTAACCATCGCGGACATATCTTGTGTGACAACCGTATCGACCCTAAACCTGATGGTACCCATTGATGAGAAATATCCATTGTTGCAAAAGTGGCTAAAGAAATTGAGCAGCCAAAAGTGGTACGTGAATAAGAACCAACCGGGATTAAACGATATTAATGGTTTTCTTAATTTTCGATTGCAACAAAATGCTAAGTAAACAATTTTCAAATTTTGTTTTCAAATCATGAGATAATGTTACAACTAATTCTTGATATGTATTTTCGATGTTAATAATAATAATTATACTGTGATAATTTGAGAATGCTACATCTTGAATAGTACCTAATATGTTACTTAGCGTTGTTTTAGGAGCAATAAACAATTTTATTACTCCGGCAATCATTATCAGTGACCGCAGATTTACTAACATATTTATAAGGCAATTAGTAACAGTTTTATTCAACATAGAAACTTGACAAGGACATAACATTCCCTTTATTATTGCAACATTTTAAGAATTCCGTTCATGAGTTTTTATTTAGTATCCGGAATTATCGTCTTATCAAAAATTGAAGCGATAAATTTTATCAATACGAACCGTACGAAAATTATATCATTCATTAAGCGTGTGTTATGTTAAATTGACGTGATGTCGATCGTTGTGTACAAGCTCGATGTGAGTCCACCAGCCCGGGCTGTGCTCATCATCACTGAAATCTTGGCTCTGGATATAGAAACGAGAGAACTGAACGTACTCGCCAAAGAACAATTCGCACCAGAATACCTCGAGAAGAATCCAATCCACACTATACCTCTACTAGAAGATAGAAACTTTACACTCGCCGATAGTCACGCTATCATTGTTTATCTAGTCTCCAAATATGGTGCGGAAAAGAGAGCCGAATTGTATCCGAGCGACTTGAGAGACAGAGCGATCGTACATCAACGATTATTCTGCGATGCATCGATTTTACAGCCGAGACTTTTGGCACTTATCGCGGGTGTAATTTATAAAAAAGCATTATCATTAGATGAAGACAAAGTGAGTGATGTTGAAGAAGCTTACGGTTTTCTTAACACGTATTTAGCGGGAAGTCTTTTTCTGGCCGGCGATCACGTTACTGTCGCAGACATAGCTTGTGTCGCCACTGTATCCACTCTCAATGTATTGGTGCCAGTTGACGAAAGGTATCCGAAACTAAAGGCGTGGCTGGAAATTTTAAGCAAACAAGACTGGTATCAGAAACGTAATCAGCCGGGCGTTAACGAATTTGGGCTCATATTTTCATCACAACTGCAGAGAAACGCCGAAGACATCGTTGGATTCAAATATATTTGTGACTAAATCAAATTTAATTATGCATAACTTTATCAATAATTAGTCGTAACCGATAAATAAATATGTTTTTATATTCAATTTTTTACTCCCGTTTCGATCACGGCGTTGCTGAACGACGATGATAAGGGTAAAGTATGTGTAAGTTATCTATCTTATCTCATGCAGTAATGATACACAAAAACACAACTGAAATAAAAAATATAGGATCATTCCAATCGGCCCGAAATCTTCAGTCAGTCATCTGATAGAGTCCTCGAATCTCACAATATACATATTAAGCGTCTTGCTCATGGTTGAGATACACCTATAACTTTCAAAACGTACAAAATAATAAAATCTTGGGAGAAAATCACACACAGCCATCCAACTTCATTCTAGGCAGAGACCGTGTTATGCTAACCGGCCAGCTGATAAAGTAGTCATATTAATTACTAAACAAATTTATGTAAAAATGTAAAACGAACATAACAAATGCGTGTATTAAAATGCACATATGTGTCCTGGGGGAAATCGAACTTACGACAAATCCTTGAATCTAGTACTGTGTTCAATGAACCACCATACAAAGACATATATGTGTTGCAGGGCAATGACTTACATAGTTTGAAAGCCAAATATTTTTCATTGTATGTATTTGCACTGTAGTCCTAAGGTCTATCCCGAAGCTCTTTGCGCAATTCATTTTAACGGGAACGACGGAGACGTACATACGGACAGTCCTAAGTAAATTACAGATTACGAAATTCGATTTGTCATTTTAATTGTTTTATGGTTACAAGGGATGAAATTTATATTAGTAAGGTATTTCGGGTAAGTACGGAAATATATTTGGTTCCTTTGTGAAAACGTTTTTAGATTACGCTTAGAACAGGAAGGTAGCACGCGATTTTGACGATACGGATAGTATACGTAAGCTGCAAATCTTGACACTGAAAAGCTTTTAATAATAAATTTTATACTATGTAATAATAATAGTGTCGGACACGTAGCACGACAATCTAATTCCAAATTAGGCAAAGCCTACGGCAACCGAACACAATAACATTAAATGTAGCGAAAACTGTATAATTTATTCCAGGCCCGTGTCACAATCACCGCGCTAAAATTTACTTAGTAATAAAAAGGACAGTAATATCGGGCAAAGTAATAATAATATATAATAATGTATAATATATGTAAGTGGTCGTCGATGGGCATTTGGAAGATCCAAGAAGTTTGACTGGCCTCGTGGTCGACTGGTTAGAGTCCCTGACTGCAAAACCAGACGTCCCGGGCTCGATTCCTACTCGGGACAAACATTTTGTGTGATTAGCGCATTTTATTGTTCTGTGTCTGCGGCGTATAAACAATATAATTATAAAAGTACTATATGTATGTTTATCAGCTGTTGTGTTATCATAATACAGGCATTCAATTGCCTGATTTGGTATCTGTTAGCCCTGTGTGGAATGATCCCTTGTTATTATTATTATTAATACGTTGCTTTGAAGGAACTTTTTATTTTGCGTTTGAAGAGTTCCATGCTCATTCAGGTAACAGTAATAAACTAAAGACGCTTCATTTATAAGGTGTTATGTTTTACGATAATTTTACAACACATGCGTTTTGGTTAAGATGTTCCTGACTTAACCTTCTTTGAGTATGTTTCCTATTATCTATGAACTTAATGAAAGTGGAAAACTTAGTCTCTACATATCTTTATACGATAAGGAAATAGGGGTGACTATTTGTATGTGATGTGTTTTGTTACACATATTATTTTAGCAATTGATGAATGTGGGTTTTTTTGTATTCTCTTAATTCAAATCAGAAAGTTTGTGTATTTATAACACATTCTAATTCTCTATGATATGGTAACCATGACCATAGACAAAGTGGCAAATGTTTCAGAAAAAAACCTCATCAAATCAAATGACTAAACAACTTCAATGTCAAATGTTGTATGCCAAGTCATGAGAAATTATTTCAAGTTTTTTTCCTGAATAAAAGTGAACTCTTAAGTAGTTTCCGATGTTGGAAAGATCCTGAGTTAAAGTTTGCAGTGAATCGAAAAACCGATAATATTTTCTTACACGAAAACTTTTTACTAAAATGTTTTATTGGTTCTTATGTACATAGTTATTATAGATGGTAATGAAAACTTTAATATTTTCGTTTAGTTGGCTACTTAGTTAAATAGTAATAGGTAGTAGTTAGTTTCAGTTTGATAGAGCTAAGCGTACAGACTGTGGGAATTGTTTTAGTATTATACTATGTAGAAATAAATATATATCTATTGAAAACCTTGTTGAAAACTCTGGACTAAAACCGTCAAATCCCACCCAAGTTGTTTACTTGCCCTCATATACCGTTTGCAACACGCGCACAACTCAACCATAAGTACTTTAGCTATCTTATTAGTTACCGTCAAAACTTTTGCTCTGCAGCCTCAACGAGATAATAGCCTTTTCTGATACCAGTAATATCTGTCAGAAATCTATTCGGCAATTATTTCTTAGTGAAAATCTTCCAACTCTCACGAACAAACACATGTGAAAATAGATGTATCGACTTCATTCGGAACCTGGAACGGGATATAGACTTTATTGAGTATGCCATTAGGACTAATTTCGAAACAACAAGAAAGTATGAACATTGGTATGGTATTATGATATAATTACCTATTTTCGTCCATAAAGTTGAGACGAAAGAGGATAATTGGAACAATGGCAGAGTTTCGGACATGTCGGTGACAAGGTATGAAGAAACTGATATATTGTTGCCAAGTTTTTCTTTTGTTCTTGCTTCCAAACAACCCCAGTTTTATAGGTTTGTCGCTAATGAGGAGTTATAGCGATGTATTTGTTTGTTCTCGACGGAGTATACGCTGGAGGCAGAGCTTTTGAAAGCACGTAAAGTAAGCGAATGTTCGTAACATAACTTTCAAGATAGTGACCCTTTTTTGTAGCAATTGGGACAATTCCACGCCTATTTGATCCCAAATTAAACGACTGTGCTCTCGTAACCAAACAGTTAACAAACGTACATTATAAATACTATACATACTTATATTGATACTTTGAATATAACCAGATACAGAATAAACAAATGCTCATTGCACAATGTTTATCCTGGCTGAGAATCGAATCCACGACTATCGGAAATCTACTGTACTTTGCACCGCGTCTGTCAGACCGCTCTTCTAGCGCCATCTAGCGGAGACGAGAAAAACCGAAAGATGTAGGAATGTAATGTGCATTTGAACCTATTTGTAAACATCATTTACCGGTACGCTATAGATGAGTCCGTTTGTTACAAGCTGATCCTTCTTTTTTGTATAGGGGACCTCGAAAAAGATACCACAAAGTCTTAGAAGAAACACCGGGTTATGTGAGAAGTTTACAAAGACTTCGGTGGTCTTGCTCTTCGCTGTTGCAAAACACCGGGATCTCTAAACTGAATTAACCTCGGGACAAATAGGTCTCGTGCTTCCAACAGTGCACGACCATTCACACCACCGCCCTTCCTGGGGCCGCTGACTGGACGGTTTGAGATCCCAGTCTAGCAAACCCGGAAGCCTCAATTTAGTCGCTTCTTGCGACATTCAAGACATTTCGCAGCTGGTTCTGTGCTACAGAGATATACCTAACTACCTAAACCTAGACTAATCACATCACACCACTAAAAATTGACTACGCAACTAGAATACTTATTAACCGTTACAAATGGAACCCAATAAGTACTGGGACGCTATAAACTAAAACGTTCAAACTAAAGACATTAACTGAATTACGAAACAAGCAATTATTGTGCGCAGTTCAAATAAAAGGGTTCATTGTAACCGTTAGTTAAGTACTAACCCGTACTCCGATCTTAAATCGGAGTAACAACACGTGTGATAAATGCCATACCACTTGGCCCCCAAATGTAACTTTATCTCTACATACAATATACATTGCTCGTTGTGAATTGTAGTAATTGTATATCTTCTTAACAGAACCAGCAATGTAAGTAATGTGAGAAAGAGTATTGTCTAATAGAGATCCGTTCGCGAGACAAACGAGATCTTCTAATAATGACGCCAGATGGCGCCCAATCGACCGTCGATACGCCACCGAAACTGCGCTTGCGCAACTGGAACAACTTTGTAATAATATAGAGCTGCTCTCTATACTAAAATTAATACAGAGGTCAAATTTATTTGTTGTTTTGTTTGTAGGAGCTAATCAGTAAAACTAAACATTCGATTCTTAAAATTCTTTCACTAATGGACAGTATATTCCTGATTTATGTATTTTTTTACTCCGATAAGTAAAAATAATAATACACATATGAAATACATGCATATATTATGCGGTCGAGAGTGGGCTTAAATGAGCATTCCTATCGGATGAAACCTCGGAGTGCTCCAGGTACTTATATGCTAACTTACAACTCGCGTAACAGATTATAACTTTAATTATCGTTAGATAACAGTAGATAAAATATTATACTAATCTGCATTATACTAAGATTAAGCTCCAGCCCATTGCAAGAAGAAACGCAGCCCAAATAGCAAATCTATTTCTCCTTCCACCAACGTTTTTATTTCAGTAACATTAATTTTACTTGTATAAACAATTGATATATTATATTCCTAGAGATATGTCTACATTTTTTACAATGTTATTGATACGTTTCTTTAAGACTTCTCGTAAAACTTATCTTCTTAAGGTACGCCTACTCAAACACCAGTAGCAATTAAACGCAACTCATAAGATTCACAGTTCATGTGATATAAAAACTGAGAAGGGCTTGAGCTTTTTCAAATAAATAACACTAGGATATTAAAAGTATTACGGTTGGCCTGTTGGTGCATTGGTTAATGACTATTCAGTTAATCCTGGCGTTGTAGATTCGATTCCCATTCGAAACAAATATTTGTGTCTTGATGATTAATTTTTGTTCCGTATTTTAAAAATTTGTAATAAAAAAGTAATTAAACAAAGTGTGTGGTTTTATGAAACCACGGTAAAAGTGAAACTTTTTTCACATTATAGATATTTAACTAAAACTTTTCGGAATAATATTCCATTAAGGGTATAAAAATTTTATACTTGGAAAATGGGAATGATGAATGATGATGATGAATACGCGGTCAGCTGATGGAACTATAGACGCCGCCATATTGGCCTCGGCTGCTCTGACGAGCGCCTTTTACTTTATCCCCACTCCGCGGCCGACCGTCACGCGACATGCGACGACACACAGACGAAAAAATTTGAGACGATGTAGTAAAAGTTTCACTTTAAAAACCCATATGTTCCGCCAAACTCGATGTTGACTAATATGCATTTCATATAGAGTATACGTGTTTTAGAAAAGTTGAAAAAAAAACAGCAAAAATTATACAAACGTGACGGAAATGGAAAATCTAGCGCTGATATGCTTTACAATGATAACTTAGTATTGGCCATGTGTATGATTGACGCCAGTATGGGCCGTACTGGGCCACGCTGTCCCATTGCGTGCATGTTCAGTTATCGTTGAACTCAATCATGTTTTATACGTCTGTATCTTATATAATGTAAATAAAAAAACGTTTATTTAAAATCTGATTTTTTTTATCTTTTCCCACAGACTTTACGCGACTTAAGTAGTTATAATGATAACAAGTGATCCTGACGTTGTAATGACGGGCATTAAAGTCGAAATATGCTTTGACAAAGCCATATTATTAATATTTTATCTTTTATTATCTGTTCAAATCCCGGGTCGGGTACTGTTGAATTTTTCTAAGTTAGAATTTCTAGCAATGACTCAGAGTCTGGACGTGTGCCCGGTGCATGGCAATAGGCT
>DWDX01004159.1:0-12060 GCA_018245675.1 Agara michaeli
TAGCGCATACTCTGGTGCATTACATTGAGATCAATTTTGCAGCTGTATTTTCAGCTATTCTCTGGCCGTCGTCGGCAGCGATACGCTTGCAATTCATAATGGGTATCTCCACTCGCCTGTTCATAATATGTAAATACGTAATGTTTACATAATTTTTATCAAACCACATAGTTACTCTACGTGCTGAAAAACGTATAGTAATACGTTATAGAAAAAACACAAAGCAAAAAGCATCGCGTTGCTGTATGCTTCAATAACGGTTTAGTATAAAATGTGTGTTTAAATTTAATTAAATAGGACACAGCTTTCTTTTCTTGCGGCATAAAAAAATACTAAGACTACGAAGAAACGAAAGCACAAACACTGGCCAGTTGGTACGGAACACTGATTGCGCAAGCCCTACTTGCACTAGGATAGTTTTAATAATCCGTTGTGGAAAGAGAGGAGAGAGGCTTTAACCGTCTTATTTCCTATCAAAGTTATCTAACCAAAAGGCGCAGACGGATATAACCCAGTTTTATTTATTAATGTTAATTTGAAAATGGAATAAATTGATATTGTTATTTTAAAGAAAATACCATTGGTAACTGTTGATAATCCCAAAAACGCTCAGAAAAATCACAGTAGTCGCATTTTTTAAATTGCAACAAACATGTCAACTATAGCGAGAGTTACTCTATATTTACTTGCAGGTGCAATGGTATAAATTATTATGATCGGAGTAATTATAATCCATACAATGTACTTGTGAAGCGACACGTGGCTAACACGTACTCGCATGGTAATGCTGTTATAAATACGTTAATAATTTACATTTACTTCGCAAATAGAACCTCAGCTAAAATTAACATAAGTAATCACTGTCCGCGTGTTCGTTCGTAACGATTTCAAGACGCAAAAAAGATTCCCTCGAATCAACCTCACGTTTTATCGTGAAAAATCAACCGGGGCCGAAGTTTGTCGATAAACAACAGGGATCGGATAAAACGCTAAAAATGTACACGAGTATTTCAATGATACTGATTGTATGTCTAACAATTGCAAACAAAGGTGGTTTTCGTGAGGTTTTTTTTGGGAATCGTAACAAATCTTAATAGACATGCAAGCGGACGAAAACGCTTGCGTGCGGTACACACGCATGCATGCATAGGTTGGTCACATATCCAATTGCTGCATGTCGGCGGTGATTCATGATGCATCGTTTTGCAATTACGCGACAAAGAGCACAATGATAACGAGAGCGTGGTCACCATTGATAAAACTAATTATACGCTTTTAGTGGAGCAATTATTACGCACCGGGATCAGTGTTTAGGTCGCGTGCCCATATTCTTAGATATGACAACATTCTACTTCGTACGAGTAAAAAGCGCGTACAAATGTATTATCATTGTATATGTAAGTATGTGTATTCTACATAACTTATATTAGTACAGTACATTTAACAAGACTGAATGTTTTGTGACTAAAGTCCAAAGTGCAATCTATATCTATACTAATAATATTGGTATTCCGTTCAAAAGATATTACGAGTTTAAAACGTTGAAGAATTAACAAATTAACACCGCCGCGCTGCCGCTGGTATAGCACGGAGGAGTCGGCACCGAACATTTAACCGGACATGGTGTTACGGGAATTTTACAAATATGAGATTAAGTTATTATACCATTATTTTAATTGAACCATGGCAACGCGTGGTCCGGTCTGCTATAATTTATATGGCCGAACAACGTTTGCCGATTCGGCTAGTTCATTATAAAATAGAAAAAGATTTATCTGTGTAATCGATTTATCTATGTAATTAATATAAATTGTTTGCGTTGTGTTCGTTATTAACTGTAACAAAGTATGTGCTATTAGGTATTTTGCAATTTAATTAAATGTACATAGACGGAGCGTACGTGGGAGGATGCATTCATGCAGCATGTGGTCCATACGTAAACTGGTATCGAATGGATAAAATATATTGCATCGATTAGTAACAGAGTTGTTGAAAATGAGAGCACTTGAATATGAGCGTTCTATATATTCAGTATGCGGAGGTATTGTTTTTAATAATTACATTGTTTAATATTTTCACTAAAGAACGATAACCACTTGACCACGACGTGTTGGTCTGTCATTTGGTCCACATAATGTGCGGCGATAGTCTCGGACCAGATAAACTTTGCGCATGATGTGACGACATTACGTTGTTTAAATTACATTCAATTGCATTTAACAACGTCGATAAAGGACGCATTGTACACATGTATTATTTTATACGAGTTGCGGATCACATTATACGACGCCACTACACACGGTATATAGAAAAAAAAGTTGTATGATATGTTAATGTGTTTATGCATCGAAACACGCGTACAATTGGGGAAAAACGTCGACGGGAACAATGAGAAATTCTTTAATCTCATTGACTCTACATTACCATACGACAAGATGGCCTCGTACGTACCTGCAAAAGTGCAAACAATAAATGAGTCACAAACGGAACGGCCAATATTTATTCTTAACGGAACGTTTCAATATTTAGCGTCTATAGGATTATTCATTACATTACCGATGAAATAATAGTTATGCAGGGTTAAGGGGGAGTAAGTTTTTCCACCGGCTACGATTTCGACACACTAATTTCGTCATACAGTCAGGTCTGTTAGAGGTACTCTTGACCTGGTATTCCTCCTACGTTCATCATAGCGAGGCGGCTCTCCGAAGTCCACTTCCCGCGTTCATGGGAACATCACGTGACGGATTGCGAGCCAAGTCGCCATTACTACAGTTTTCAATTTTCACCATTTGTTCACTAACTTGTAAAAATGCATAGCAATAAGGCATGTACATTTTATATAAAAGCTGCAATTAATTTGAACTTTCCAGTCAAAGTTGTTTGAGGGCTGGCATTCAGACAGAAGCCTAAAACCAGTTTCCAATCAAATCTGCTATATAATTATTTTACCTCGCAACGCAATGAAAATGAACGCACTATTAAAACAATTATTCCAACGAAGTAATACTATAGGGCCTCATAAATATATAAATAAGCAAAGAAAAAGCAGTGCATTTTGTACTTTTAACGATTTTCATTTTTTTCTGTTTGGTAGCTATTGTCGAGCATTAGTGTTGCCAATTTTAGAAACAAAATTAATAAGTTGCAAAAAGATCTCAGTGATATAATCAACGAATTTATAAGATTAGAAAAACAACCGAAACCTGCTAACTCATACAATGTTTTCCTCATGAGAATGATAAAATTTTGAGCAACGGGCGAACATATACAACGAAGTGTGCATAATATGCGAAATTAAATGCAACTGAGTATATTTTTGAAAATTGAATTTCAAATGAGTTAATAAAGAAAATTGAACTAAAAACCTTTAAGTTCTATCGGTGTCATTTATGTTGTTATACAATGTGATTATACATACTGAGCGGTATCAACTAACGAGGTAGAGAAAGTAGACTTGATTTATTTCGATTGCCTAATCGTGACGTAACCGCAGTCATTTTGTTTGAATTGCAGTGAACCTGGATCTTTAAGTAGATTCCTTGCGCAGAAGTATTCTTATTGAGTCGGATAATGCTTTTAAGATTCGTACATACCTATGAAGATGCCTAGTGTTTCTCAGAGACTTACCGATATAAATATTTGATAAAATAAGATTCTTAAAATATTGCTTCAATTCTACCTTTGTACTTGAAGGTTGACAAATATATTCACTGAAAGTATCACAGTTATAGAAACCTGCGTGTCGGAGAGTTTTAAATCTTAACAACATCAATAATGCAACTTATCATGTCTTTGTATTATATAAATCTATTATATAAATATATTGGCACGAATCAATAATAAACTGTCATATATTGGTGAGAGTTCAGGAAGCTCGTGTTTAATTGTTTATTTATGTGTTGCCTGTATAAAAATAAACTGAGGTATCGTCAGAACCGTTATTAGTCTCATAAGTAACACACTGTGATAAACGAGACGCTATTGTTTTGTTTGCATCCACGTAATAACCATTCTCAGAATTGTTACAGGCACTGTTACTGAACATAGATTAACAACAAAAGCAAACAATCATAAAATCATCTGTCATTTTTTTATTTCTAACCTGTACTGAACTTAATGCGGCACATCGACTTTAATTGAATTGCAATTATTATCTATAATTTATTAACGTCATTGTGTAACTGATCTGTGGAATTTTTTAATCGGCAAATGTAATAATAGGCAATTAACTTAATCACTTCCCTCTTTCACATACCTAATATCACATGAAATGGTGTTAATAGATGTATAGTATTATTAACACCAATTTGTTTGTAACAAACATTTATAGCGTTTATAACTGACAGGCATCGGATAGACGGGTATCTAGCTATCCAATCAATGCGGCCTATAGATAGCAAATGTAGTGAGATTTTAAATGGAATCGAGGGTCGAATGGGATGCTGGTCAGTAATCAGTGCCTACCTACCTACCTACATCAATTCACTATCATTAGAGTATTCAAATCTATTACTGCACTATTATCCTTATCGGGGATTTAACGAAGCATCTTTGCACGACCATATTATTTTGCTGGCGTAGTCAATGAAAGTATTAGTATACCTACGTAAGTTTAGCAAAGCGTCTAGTCGATGAGGCGGATGACAACACATTAGCAGTATTGAAGAAGTA
The DNA here is from genome assembly GCA_018245675.1 of Agara michaeli. Classification (NCBI taxonomy): domain Eukaryota; kingdom Metazoa; phylum Arthropoda; class Insecta; order Lepidoptera; family Hesperiidae; genus Agara; species Agara michaeli. The sequence goes on from DWDX01004159.1 coordinate 4,675, forward strand.
AGGGCGGGAGGTGGTGGGTTATTTACGTCGCTAACAGGATCCAGGCGCGCTGCACCGCCGCCTCGCCCACGACACTATCGATCGCGCCGGCCCCTCGCATCCCCGATGCACCTCTCACCACTTGTTACATCTCCCGCCGCTCACGAATACCTACCCCCTCAGAAATCCAGTACAACGCTCTCTGTGTAATTTGCCATCGATACCTAGACGTTTATGAATTGAAATGGCTGTGTAAAATATAATATGGGCGGATGAGTGTTTTTGTTAACACTGTGAAATATTATTATTTATCAAACATCCTAAAGTAACATTAATTAACCTTTATTTTATGTAAGTTTGAAAGGATCAATTAAGAGTTTAGCAGTGGTAAGTCTCCCAAATGTAATACTTAATTTAACATGTCACTACAGGATTTACGAATTTAAAGCCTTTTACATTTCGATGCTTTTAATCACTGGCGTAAGTAACAAAATAAATACGTTTCACATCGCGTCAATATAAATTTGAATAAAAAGAGTGTAGCTTGCACGGCTCTCAAAGTCTGACAGAAAAATAGTATGATCGAACACATTGATATTTTTTCATTTCAAACGTTGAGTAGAAATGTCACGGTTGCATGATTGCAAATTCATATGATCGCATATTGTGGACGTTTTATTGCTGGTACGGGCGCGCGCGCTGTTATATAAAAATACACGTGCATATTTGAAACGTTACAATAGCAATAGCAATACCTTTACATATAAATAATTATCAACTGGTGGTAATTATTTTAAATGGAATTAAGGAATTCCGTTCACTATTTTGGAGCCTGCGATAATTTAAACCGATCGATGGGCACCGTGGGCGAGCGTACGCTCAAAGCTTCCCGAAGTTGCCAGCTTGCCAGAGCACGACGTTAGAAACAATTGCAATCAAAATGATTCTAAAAATACTGTTGAAATAGAGGCTTTAGATGAATACTGAGACTTGAGTAACTAGTTATAATAATATCTTGGCGCATTTCTCTGCTGCCCGGCTCGCAACAGTATGTAAGTGATGTGTACTTGCGGTACCCATAAAGAAATTGCATAATGTTGATTATATCCAAGGGCGAGGCTCCTCACAAATATTACCACAAGTACGACACGCCTCTAAGCTCACAATTGCTACATGAACTTTCGTTATCTTCACGCATAATTACAGTATTATTTCTTAGTGTTGTACAATTATTTTTACGTAATGCTGTGTAAAATATAGGCATTTATATTTTATGATTTTTAGAAACAAAAAAAAAAATATGATTCGTTCTTACTCGTTTGGAACCGAATGAGTTGTAAATGAATGTTGTATCGTATTTAGTTAAAAACAACTCGCGTAAAAACAACAGGTAGGCAAAAGAAACGCAGAAAATCTCCATCGCTTTGAATAGCGCAAGTCACGTGTTGGGTACTGATAGCTATGTTTACTGCAAAAGATTGTTTGTGCGGAGAAAGTGTGGTGGCAGCGTGCAGCGGAGAGATCGAACAACTGCGTCACAGCACTTGCAGTCACTCACTCATTAGCGGCGGAAGACACCGTGTAACACAACCGGCGAGTGCGACCGCAGGAGACGATACAAGTACTCGTACCTACAATATAACTCATTGAATTCACAAAGGTGGCTGTTCATTGAGATGTGAACAGTTTAACCAGTTAACAGCGACACATCGATGTTTTCATTGGGACATTGTGTTTTAACTCCCACTTTCATCAATGCCGTATCTCCCCAACAACTGTGTGATGGAACGCTGAGAGAAATTGTAATCGTACACTGCGCAACAGTCGCCAGCACGGGCGATACAATCAATAACCGTGGCGCATCATTTAGTACAACGACGCATCTAGTTAATAACGAACGAACGTGTCGGTCAGCTGCCGCGCGGCCGATCGCTCATCTCAACGAGGAAAATCTTCCTACATCCTGTTTGCCGGCATGAATGCATCTGTGTAAAGGCGGACTCGAGATTGAAACGAGACATTGTCGATGCATAAGATAAATCGTTGACAACGATGTCATACGTTCCCGACTTGTCCATATAACTTGCACGCCGGCAAGGTTTCTTTTTTCTTGCTTCATCCGAATTTTAAACTAAGTTATTTTGCAACTTCTTTTGTTCGTACAAAAATTTAAGAATTTATTGTTCTGTGTCGGCGCTTAAAAGCGGCTACTAGTATATAATATGATAAATTATGTTCCTCGCATACTACATAAGACAATTCATATTTTTGAATTCGTAATTTAGTTGAGTGTAAAAATATTACATTGCATAGATTCAAATGATTACAAAGTCTGTATTGACTCCAAACTCCATTAGATTGCTCTGAAATGTTATTTCTTTTTCTTTACTAAATATTGTAAGTGACTCTATTTATTCGATGACCACGGCAGCCAGTAACGTGTCTCACAATAAATACTAGATGCGGTTTTATAAATAGAAATGCATGTAAATCATTCTAAACATGGTTTTTCCCAATCGAACGACGAGTAGTAGTAGTGGTAATTCGATATCGCGTTTATCTTTCCTACCGTGTGTCTTTGTGTCATCAAAAATACTGTGTGTTACTTAGTACCTACCTATCCGCGCGTAGTTGGCGTGCGCCGAGCCCCACGCACTCGCTTGCGAAAATAATGCACCCGGCTACTGTAACCTGTCACGCGCTACAATAAAACATGTCAACCAATATTATAATTTACCATTATGGACGCGCGACAGTTAAGCAAATGGCGAGTGTAACCTTATGAATTTGGCAATGCCTCCATAAACGTCTGCAACTGAGTGCGCCAGTCGACAAACATGGGACTTGGCAATGGTCAATGAACCCCAGAGGCGAATATTGCTATAAAGAGGACGTTGCAAAGTTAGCGAAAACGCGACGATTTTTCTAGTAGGTACCTATCTCTATAGCCGTTTATTGCGTACATACTATTAGAAAGCTGATATTTAAAAAATAATCATATTGTTTATGGATGAAATAGTACATGGAGAAATGGAGGTGCATAATAAAATTATTTATTATCAATATGCCTAACAAATATTTTAATAATTTAGTTCTGTGTCTGAAACTGAAATTAAGATGGTGACTCATCAGCATGAATGGTTGCGGTGGTTTTCTATTATTATAATTTGTGCTATTTCTAAATTTAATTTACGAAAATTACGCATAATCGCAGTACAAACGGGTTGCGACGGCGGCGGGCGGGCAGAGGTGCGCGGGCGACGCGGGCGCGTTCAACGAACGTCCGCGGGCCGGCGCGGCCCAAGGTCGCCGCGTTCACTCGCCCACCACCACCGCGCCACCGCACCGCTCCGCGCCACTCCGCGCAGCCCACCCAACGAAGGGGTATTGTTTTTACCAGCGCTCATACTATCTATTTTTCACCTATGTTCTCACTTTCCCTATGGAATTTTTAATACAATCTGATTATATCATCCGTGGTCCCATAAGACGTGTTCCACTTTTACAAAGGCTTTGAAATATAGGTGTTCGTATTTTATATAAACATAATAGTTGTGATTATGTAAATTGCGTAACGACTCGGATAATAGTATTACATTACGGATAAATCCGTAACGTTAATAGGTAATTAATTTGATTACCGTTATCTCGGTAAGTCAAATTCAAATTGTTTTATTCATTCTAAGATAAATATATACACACAGTATGAAAAATAATGATTAAGTCAATAAAGATTTTGATATATTGTCCTTGTAACTTCTATTAATTTGCTTTCAAGTTAAATAACAAGGGAATCCGGAGGGAACTTATGGGTTCTAATAAGGAAAACGGAACAGATAACAAAACCTGAGAACAAAGAACACAGTCGTTGCGAATCGGCCAATCTTCTGATAGTTTCGAAGGCTTCAAGTTAGTTTTTAGAAGCGAATGTTTATGCAATGTGCAACTCATGCATACTTTCGAAACTTAAAAGTGAACGCTCAATGACGTAATATTTTATTAGTAAAATATCAACGGTCCAATGATGTTAATGTAATAGAATTGTTATATAGACAAATAAATAATTAAAACTAGCACCGGTATGTATTGCGGCATAAGTGAAGAACTTTGTTCTCTGTGAAAGAAGAAGAAGAAGTTCTCTGTGTTCTTATTAAAATAACTTTAGTCTTGCTGACTTAAAATATGGCTTATGCGTAATATCAGTAGATCAGTACCTTTACTGGATTAATCAGAAGCAAATTACGTTTTTCACCTTGTTTGTTATTATGATTGAAATATAAATAAACACATTTCCCGACGAGCTTCAAGAGATGAGATTGTGCACAGCCAAGCAAGCGGAACGACACTACTATTTGGATCACGCAAAAAGTTACAAGCTGAATGAAAAACAGTAATTCGTTTCAGAAAAACAAATTAACGTATACTCACATAATACAACTCATCATTCACCATTATCGTGTTGATAACATTAAAAGATCTATCCTAAAGTTTACTTATAAATAGTATTGATTCTAATTAAAATATAATAAAACCCGTTACGACAAAATAATTATGACGAGTCACTCATTATACATTACGTAACTTATAAAAATTTGAATGCATTACTTTTACTCTCGTTCTATCTTGATACATCATGCTCATGGCAAGGCTCGGCATTTAGCAAAGTGTGGCTCGATACATATTTGTAGGTATAATCTAAAATTTTGCAATTTGTGAACACTTTAAGTACTAAACCTGTAGACCGCGCCCAAGTCTGGTATGTAACTGATTGCGAGATCAGAGCACACGTGTTTGAAAATATTCAATGCTCCCAATTCCATAGACGCAGTACGTACAGTGGTTATTAATCAATATTTTCATTCGTTCGTGAAAGTCTTGGCACGGTTGTCGCGATGATCGTTTAGACTAGTCATTTTATCCCTATGCTCCGCTACCCCTCTAGGTGTCATTTCTTCTTCGTCTGCCAGGGAAGCGACGGCGGTGGAGAAATTCCTCGAGTATTCGGTTCAACGGCCGCGGCTCGGAGCGAGCGCTGGCTGGCGGCTGTGTGTTTGCGTGCGAGCGTTGGGCACGCACACTCGCACATCATGGCCTCTGCAAACACGACGGAACCGTTACGCGCTACGCTCCTCACGTCGCCGCCTGCCAACCACCACCTCTATCTACACTTATCCTGTGCCATCTCCTTCAAATTAAATTTTAATGCCAACTCCCGCTTGCGTTGGCTGGCATACCAACGCATCCTGAACATTAAAAAACAAGTTTTTAACACGTAGTAGAAAATCAATAAAATAACGACATCCAAATCGGTTATCCAGTAATATAGTTGATTTATGGTATCAATTTCATAGCTTGAAGCTGTAGCGACCGGCTGTAAGTGCAACGTACTTAATATCCAACGCCGACATCATTATCCAGCACAAACTAGGTACGAAACGATGTAACAGTCGTCTTGAGACGACAAGGCTCACCGCGAAATGTTATTAAAATTCAAATATTTCATCAGGAAAACCAACAGTCGCGTCTTCATTTACATCGCTTTTTTTAATAAAGCGTACGGCAAAATATCGAATCTTACTTAGCCCGTGATGAATCAAATAGCTTGTACCAAAACATTGATTGATCCCACAGTTCACGCCAGCCGTGTGTAAATGCGAATATGCACCTTGTATTACAGTTTTCGAATATTTATTGCTTACTATTTTAATTGATTTGTTTCTATCAAAAAATATTATCTTTACACAGGTTATCTTTCTGTAAAATCACTTTTGATTGCCGCTGCGCCAGTCTAATGTAAAAATTTCCATGCTTCTCTAATTTCTCGCATATTAATGTTTTTAACGTTCACGGCGTTGCATCACCGATTCGTTTGTAACGAAACATTGATGGATGTATATATCGATTACTATGTAATGTAGGATCCTTGAACAGTCATCAAATTTTGTCTTTATAACCCAATATAACAATGTAATTTAATTAAACAATTTTATATATCCGTCAATATAATTAAGTAATCTATTAAAACCCAGCTCTATTATTATATTAGCCGCGTGTATAATGTAATATTATGCGAACGCAGTCGCTGCCTGAAGCTAATTTGTAAATACGTGGCTGCACGATGTTATAAAAACAAATGATCAAGCTGTAAATGTAAACAAAACAAAGAGATGTAACGATATCTATAAGTTCGAGGAATTAACAAAGGAACGTGTTTTAGCTATCTGAAACGAGATTAAAGGTCGCAGAGATTGTGTAAATTTGACCCGAGACCCGGACGCTATACGATAATGTGTTATATATTTGACGAACTACACAGTAACTAGATACGCGATGATGAGTGCGTGGTTTAAAGTATAGTTGTTTACGGGGATCCGAACATTCTGATTAATACCATTAATAAACATTATGCTGAAATGTTGCATGTGACCCGATAATAAAATAAAACAGCGATACGTGCAACAAAATTACATATGTATCGCTTTGACATTATCGATAAAGCACGCTGTTCTATCATTATGTATGCAAATATGTTATAAAATGTTAAACAGTTCACAAATTGTTGATAATGAAAAAAAAAACTGTCGCCTCCAAAACCGTACAATTACTGCTGGCTAATGAGGCATTGTCTATAAAAAAGACTCAGTTTTGTGTTATATACGAATGTGTTTATCTCGTGTGTATGTTCTTCTAAATTGCAGGCCATAAAAAAGAAGAGGCGAAGTGACGGGTTTCGAAATATAGCACGCACTCTCGTGCGGTCTTAACTCGTTAAGATTACTCTCCGCCGCATCCTGTTTTATTATAAAGTGGCTACATCGCATTTTATGTTCCAAACCTGGACGCAGATAGGTCATTCAGCGGAATCAGAAAAAATGTAGAGAACATTATGCCAGGCTGATTTAGTGCGGAATCGCTCAAATATGCAATACACATCGCATTCGATATTTTTTTATTGGATAATTAAGATCGTGTGACCCGAAGGCCTTTCCAATGATTACTATAACCATTTTGATAGCTGAAAGAAAATACAATAAACGCATAAAATAAAAGGACAGTTTTTATACAGCACCACCGACCGAGCTAGTATTTTGATTCATTTTATATACATAGGTACGTACTTATAGTTTTTTATAGAACATTAATTAATATTTTAGTTAAATCTTTATTGGAGGCTTATCTAAGATCGTCCATAGACACATTCATATTTGTTAGTCCAAGTCTATGACACGTAGAAGGTACTGCCAATCACTCTTTTAAGATTGCTACATGTCTTTAGTGCAAGCAGTCTTTCTATCGCATAAATTAAGTAGTATTGTAATAGTAGTGAATCAGCCAGCAAGACCACATAAGGTTACACAGCTTTCATTAATGTTTATAGTCAATGAAGCTCTTGAATTAATTATTACT
>DWDX01004160.1:0-12059 GCA_018245675.1 Agara michaeli
TATATGTGGCGAGACCGGTGTCTATGAGTGGAACAATAAGTGTTGAAAAGAAAATGTAAGACATAATATCATGTTTAAATTTAATTTACATAGGTACTCGTATTAATGATAATAAAATGAGCAAGTGTGCAGGCAATACATCACCAGCTATGTAATAATCGTAACGTAGATATTCTATTAATTTCCGAAATGAAATTCATTTCAATGCTTCTACGAGCTTAATAAATTGAATTAATTAAATATTTTTGTCGATGACAGAACAGAGAATCATAAAAATTAGAAAGTTGTTAAGACAATTTGTAATTGAGAAAATGAATAATTTTCAAAACTCTATGGAAGGTTTTTTACTGTAACTATCTTGTGGATTATAACCGTGTAAGAGAAAATGTAGTGTTTTTGCACTATTCTGTTTTTCACGGCAGTAAATTAAAATTGTTATGAGTGTTATTTATTTATTTGGTTAGATAATTTTGAGTCTGTGGCTCAGAGCACGTCGTGCTGTACAAGTTGTTTGTATTAATGAACAATTAATAAGAGTTCGCTATACGACCCCATTGTCGTGAAACAGGCGAGGTTATCGACCATATAAATTACGTAAACAAAGGTATTTCTTTGTTAATTTTAGAATATGTAAATCCTCAACTCTATTTATTAAGGTGCACAAGTAAGTGAAATGAAAAATAATGCATGTTTTTCATATAATATATAGTTATTTTTTTTAGTTGTGTTTCGTTTCTTAACCTATATGTCCAAGAGGAGTCAAACGACCAAATTTCATAGGTATTCTTCTACTTCTAAGACGTTATATGATAAAATTATAAGAGCAAATTGAAATTAACGCTATTTATTGCATATTAAATGTATTGAATACAGATTGTAATAGTACGACTTACATTTTACATTTATTACAAATCATTGTTTGGAGAACAATAATTCGTTGGAAAATTGGAAGTATTTATTGATTTATTTACGGTGTCATAAGGATAAACTATGTATTTATTAATTAGTTCATTATTTTATAATTAAGAAAAAAAAACGATAAATATGTGACGAATATGTTTATTGTTTAAATGTCTTTTCGCTTCTATTACCAAACAATATTTTATTGAATCGAAGCTGAGCCTCTGCGCAAATCTGATATATGTAACTTTCTTTTATTCGCAGAATACGCCGTGTGTTAACTGTCATAGAAATAAAAACAGGCTAATGTTACTTTACAACAATCTTCGATGCCATATTTATGAATCAGTACATCGTGTGTGTGATCAATCTATCAATGAGTGATTGAATGAGTATGTAAATTAACCTAACATGATTTAAATAAGCCTCGATGGATGATGGATTGGATAGGCTAGATTCACGCTCAAGATAAAAATGCTTAAAGTCATATGGATATGTCTACTGATGTACCATTTTACGTAAGACGACATGCAGCTCAACATATGATAAGTTTAAAAGTAATCGAGGCGTTTCTTTCAGATATAAAATTTTTTCATCCAATATATTCAAACAACGGAACCTTCCACTACCTCGACTATCTACCGCCAACGGCTAGAAAAAAGAAGCCAGCTCAACGGTGCCGAGTTTGTGCGAAGAATAAGAGAAGGAAGGAGACTAGTTACGGATGTATGGCTTGTCCGACGCGACCGCCGCTATGTATAGTGGACTGCTTCAAGGTCTACCACACAGACCCGGCATTTCATTGAAATACAAGATATATTTTTATGAATACAATAAACCAATCATAGCAATGAAACAAACGACCATGAATATGAAAACTACGAGCAACACTAATAACACGGAAACTATGTTATGCTAACTGGTCTACTGTTACTAACTGTCCTTTTCCCGCTGTCCTGTTATCAATGAATACTGACTAATATTCTAACACCCATTACTAATTAAAACAATTGACACTAATGGTCCCATTAATAAGTTCCAACATAAAAGCATTATTAACATTCGTTTAGAATGTAGATGGTTCCCGCATGTGAAATGGTTGTCGTACTCCATGAAATACTGTATGGTAACTAAATGGCACTGGTATCGTTTTCTACGGGTATAACCCTTATTACTCCCTAAGATGATTTAACTCTTTTAACTACGTAGTTGCAAAAGTCGGGATGAGTTGATGAGTTGATCATATTTTTAATTGTTACGCAAAATTTTTATGCAAGAGTTAATAAATTAGAATAGTTTATTGTTTCTAAAGTATTTGTTTCCATGCCCTGTTCAGTCTTTCGCAGCGTAATGAATAGCATATAAATGCTATATTCAATTAAATTAGAAATTCATTGAATTGTCTTCATACCTACATTCATACCATAAGCGAGCGAAAAGAGACCATGAACTCTACAAAATCATCGACGCGTTATGGAACGTTGTCTTCTAAGGGTTAATCATCGTCTTCATTCCAGTTCACAAACATCCACTGCTAGACAAAGGCCTTCCAAAGGACCTATCATTTACGTGTCACATTTCCTACATGGAATATTTTTTCTATTTCCAGTCCAATGGGTCCGCAATCGGTCTGGAAAGCAACTGGCTCTTATAAACGGATTCACCTACTACTGCGGCGTGAAGAACTTCAAAACGACCATTTGGCGTTGCACTAAAGGCGGCTCTTGTAAAGCCAGGTTCATCGTCGATGAGCAAATGAACATGAACCGGTCCGACTTCACGCACGACCACCCGCCGAAGAACTTTGTTATCAGAGACGGAGTATTCTACAAAATTTGACGCAACAAATTTCAATTTTTAAAGAAATTTTATGAATACTATTTTATCTTAAAATATTCAATTTGGACTAGTCAACGTATTCATCACGGCTAATATTTTAAATTCTCGAATAGTTAAGCGGATTCGCATTAACCGAAATCTAAAAGGCTATCAGTAATAGTTCAAAACAAAGGTGATTGATTATTTCTCAATAATTTTCTGGACGAAAACTTAATACGCTATTTATTTTCATATCAATGGATGGAAATGTAATCTGACGTTCTGTGCGCAAGTAGTATTACTGTTTCCATCAATGTAACTAATTTATTACTGTGTTAAATAAAGCATAAGACATAAATTTTATAAGGCAATAATTTATTTTCTACAACAACAACAACATACCGTCACGTCAAGTCCCTAACGGGGTAGGCAGAAAGCACCGAGTGCCAAATATCTCAATTATTTGTTTTCTAAAATAAATAATTACATATTGACGTCGTAAATTTACTACTCTGTAAAATAACCCTAGTTGTGATGATGCTACGTTAAAATGCGGTTCAATTAAAGTGTGTTGTGTTATTTGCAGCATTGGTCTGAAAGTTTTATGACACCGTATCATTTTGCTTTTTTATATATATTAGCATTAGCATGTTTAATTATTTTGCATTTGTGCATGACACATTCTGCATCTATACTTATAGTAGAATCATGTATTTTGTGTTAGTGTATCGCAATAACAATCAATTTATTGATGCCATATTGTCACGTTGTTTTCATATACGTTTCTGTGATTGATCAAATTCCAGTAATAACATGGGTATTAAAGCCGTGTGGCAAAGAGCTGGCTATCGTGAACGGATACACTTTCTATTGCCACAAGAAGAACGTCAAGACTACCCTCTGGAGCTGCACCAGGGGTTGGCACTGCAAGGCCAGGCTGAGCATAACGACCGACGCCAACCGCGAGGTCGTGCGGGCGTTCTTGAAACATCGTCATCTACCGCCACGATTTGTCGTCGAAAACGGTGTTTATAGACGTTTGCGAACATAATCTAGTCTTCAATATAATCATAATCTAGAACTGTTAATATATTTGTTGGTTAATAATAATAATGCTCGACTCTCATAGCCTTAGATAGGATTTCCTGTGTTGTGAGTTCTTTGAAAACACAAAAAGATATGTGCATAAATATCAAACCTTCGAATACACAATTAAATCTATCATTCAAGTCCGGCCTACTGCCCAATGTACGAAGAAGATTTGACAGTACCCCTGATATTATTGGTCTATCAAGAAAAACAGGCATTTAAGAATTCATTTAGGAATGCAATGCTTGTTATTTTTGTGGATGATTTTTAACTGATGATGTTGGTAATAAGTGTACCTCATCATCTACAAATAATATCGCTTATTAGATTTATTGCAATATTTCTATGAAAATACTTTATACCAAAGAAACTATCGAAGGGAAAGTGATTGAAATTCATATTATACTTCATTGAATAAAATTTTTACTGCATTGCTTAATCTCGTCTTAGAAAATATATAGTAAAATCCATTATGGAAATCTATGGACTGTTTAGTGGCTTCTTATTGTTGATGTTTTTGTAGTAGACAATTAAAAGGATGTAGCAGTTGATGTATTTGTTTAAGAAACATGAATAACTATCTATTATTCTCATTATATTCTATTTATGAACCAATTTTCTGACTGTTTAGATATATGAGTCATGTGTAGCCAAATATGTCTAAATATTTAGTAATATCATTATACAATTTATACCAAATATAAAATGTACCTCGAACTAATGTGATTCTTCTTTTTTATTTTTGTCCTTTTCGCCGAGATATTTTTTTTTTCCATTTCAAATCTACTCAAGCGCATACCTACTGGTAGTGCTACTTAAGGCAACTCTCCGGGTGATACGTTTCACCTTTCTGGATAACCTCCTAAATAACGTGGCTGTGATCCGCGGTAACCGCGGCACAGCATGATGTACCCGTCATTACATCAGATGATAATGTACGAATATACCAAACCGCTAAATACAAATCAGAATCTACAATGGCTGAACTCGGATACCGAAAAAAGCAAATTACACAGATATTTATAATTCCACTGTTAATAAAGGATCTCAAACAACCGTTATAGCCAGCTTAGATTTGTTAAGTGGAAGACCATGTTACATTTCTAAATTGAAAACAGCCTTGTGAGCGTAACGGTACAATCATTCGTAATTTTCGTTGATGTGAATCGTTCTAACGTTCATTTGTTTTCAGTGATCGTACTGGCGAAGTCGCGGTACTCTGGCAAGCATCTGGTGATGTTCCACGACTACACGTATTACTGTAAGAAGCAGTGTAAGAAGACGAAGGGCTTTGTATGGTACTGTTCGACGCATAACTGGAAGGGATGCAACGCGAGGATCAAGTTGGATGAGAACTTTGCGATGCTCGCTGCGGAGAACCAGCATACGCACCCGCCAGCAAGATATTGTATCCACGATGGACAGTATATTAAGCTTGGTAATGCCTGATGCCTAATCCTTCTTTAGGATTATTGGATAATACTCCGGTCCTCTTGTTATTTCATAATCATCCGTGTTTATCCTATTTAAGTACTATTCGTCGCAGTGCGAAAGTATATTTCATGAATACGATTAGGTGAAGCGCTTGCATAAAATCATAAAATTTTGATCACTACATTTAGGTATATTACAAATCCTTGGTATGTAATTATGTTGCCTTAGTACTATCAGGTGGGTAGGAGTTTTGTTACATCTTTACAATATTCTATATAGGATTTGACTGCGGAAGTTAAACTGTTGCTGGTGTAATAGGCACTAATTACAGGCATGGAGGCATTCCAACTTAGTCCTTCTCGCTTGCAGGCGTGTACAGGTGTTCACAAAACAACATCACCAAAATTTATTTAAGATCGGATACGTATGATAGAAAATCACTTTACGTTAAATTTATTATAAATGTATTTAAAAAACTTACCAAAAGCAATATATAAGCAATGTAACAATACGATTTGAAACAAAAGAAGTGAATTCTCAAGATATAAAGGATTTGTTCGTACACAATTAATTTATCGTAGTGCTTTGTTTATATTATAATGTATAGAAGCAGGCTTATTAAAAATAACGCAATATTTTAGTAGAATTATGTAAGTATGTTATGTTATTAAATTGTATGGTAAAGAAATCGGGTGTATTTACTTCAAATATTTCTACAAAATAATTTTAATTCGATTGGGTTTAAAAACTTGTATGAAAAAACTACTGAAGTATGGGATGGACAGATTGTAATATGATAGTATTTTTTTTATTATCAGTCGATTTCGACGAAATTAAAATATATTTTGTTATTTCTTCATTTTCCGTAGTATTTAAAGTGGTTCTAATTATTATATTAATGTGCATATTTATCTGTAGTAATCTTTGATTTCAATTATTTGTTCATTTAAATAAATTTCAAATTCACCCCCAACGACAGAGTGGTTAGATCGAAATTTTATTTAATTAAAGCTACACATTTAGACATCCTATATATTTTCAGTTCCAGTCTACGTACAGTCTCGATCCGGGAAGAAGTTGATTCTGCTTGGTGATTATACCTACTGCCTTGCACGCGAATGCTCCACAAAAGGCATAAGCCACTGGCGCTGTTCCTCCCACAACAGCAAGGGGTGTCGAGCGCGGCTGGTGGTCAGCGTTTTCAACAAATTTGTACAAAAGCAACCGCAACACAACCACGAACCGCTGAAGTATTGTTTGTATAACGGCGGTTATGTACGCATCAACCAAAAATAATTAGTGATTCCATACTTATACTTATACTATTATTCTAGCATTTATTGTAGACTAGTTGTGCCCGCTACTTCTTCCGCGTCATTTAATATAATTCTAATATAAAAGTACCCTTACTCCTTATTATAAAGTTACTCCTTATTACATCAGCTATCTGCCAATGTAAGTCCCGTCAAAATCGGTCCAGCTGTTCCAGAGATTAGCCGGAACAAACTGACAGACAGGCAAAAATTGTAAAAAATGTTCTTTTGGTATATGTACCGTGTATACAACATACATAATGCATTTAGTAAAAAGCGGTTATTTTAATATTACAAACAGACATTCCAATTTTATTTATTTGTATAGATATCTATTCTACATAGATAGTATAAATTCCTGCTATAACTAGCAGGAATTTGTGTTGTGTGTGTGATTCGGAATCAGGGAACGTGTCCCACATTTTTCTTATGATTTGTACTGAGTGCAATAATATTCTCTTAACAATAAGAGGCTATAGAAAACATATTTAAAAATATTTTGGCCGTTATGATTTTGCAACGGTACGCGTCGTTCACGCTAACGTTCAACGAAGTGTTTCTAACATCTGACTGATGTACTTTTAGAATTAATTCCACTTTCGTCCGGTGGATACTTGCTTCGCGTTGGCAGTTACACATTTTCTACTAACTGCAAGAACATTTGGGGCTACACGACGTGGTACTGCTCGAAGAGAATCAGCAAGAGGTGCCCGGTCCGCGTGCGGTCCCTCAACAAGAAAATTCAGAAAATTGTTGGGTGTCATACGCATTTGAATTGACTGGATTAAGAACCGATGGAGAATCGAGAAGAGTATATAAGATAAATCTTTGACTTGTGATTGTATATCTGCAAAGCCAAATGTAAATCGCTGGGGAAACAGCAGTAATACGACAAACTTCTAAATATGCTTTTAGGTTATTAGAGAATATTTTTTTATCAACTAAGTGTCAATTAGGTCAGTTCATAGTCGTTTTTTTATTGAATATTATTCTTATACCATCACGCCAGGTCCCTAAAGTACGTAGAAAGTACAGAGTGCTAAAGATCTCTATCCTTACAAACCTGACGTGCTTCTACATTCATCACTCTCTTCTTACATACACGCCGACTTCGAAGATTTTGTTGTATAATGTTAGAAAATGCTCGTTTTAAAAGTTGTTCTATTACTAGCGTTTTAGTAGATACCTAGTTTTAAAAATATATCGTTCCGCATTTATTATTTAAAAATTCAAAAGCTAGTCACACTATTTTAAACGTATTAACCGTGATATTCAATGCCAGTACGTATAAAGGTAAGATAAATATGAAATAAAGATAGTAAAGGGTAGTATTGTTTATAATATTATTGTTTATAATTAACAACAATATTATGTAAATTTTTGGGTAATTTATATATGTATCTGTAATTGTAATTATTATTGTTATCGATCATTTAAGTCAATTGTTTCGTTTGCCGCAACGATCAGTGTTTTAATTATTTGTAATATTTGTAAATAGATATTAAAGTGTGGTGGTCAGACCGAAGCGAATGGTTTAATTTCTTTATCTCTTCTAAAGTGTTATATATTAGATTGCCGCTCAATTCGATTATGAACTTACGATAGAGCCAGCTTCGTACTGTTCAGTGATTCCCTAACGCTTTGCAAAGTAATCAATAAATAATTACCTATCAATCGAAACTTAGTATTCTTCAAGGAAACGCGAATAGATTTAATCATTGGACCTAGCTACGCTTTCGGTCCCGTAAAAGTTGATATCCCGCCATCTAGTGGCGATATCCAGCAATATTTATACGTATACGCATTGAAACCTCAAAAGAAAACATGTATCTTTGCCAAACTTCAAGATAATTGGTCAAATACTGGCGATGTTTCATATTGATATACCAACGTCTTTTTATATCTATTCTTATATTAATATGTCAAGAGAACACCTTGTTCCCCCTTTCGCAAATGTACGTTTTTTATTGAGAAGGAATGCAGAAAACAAAAATGTATATGTAATATGTGTTATACGAGTATTAAATTAAGTAAAATAAAACAATAATTTTACTTCATATTCTCAATTTCAAACAGAAAATAGTAAAAAATGTCAAATAGCCCCGTTATTTATTTTCAAATATTGCTTAGTCGAGCTAACTGTAGTCTCATTTTAGCTATATCGAAATTCAAATCAGTTTTGACTTAAAAATATAATGAGCTGCGGTCGAACTTCGACCACTGAGCGTATATTAGTATGTAAAAATAGACTGCATTTTTTTTCTTACAGAATACGAACTCATCCCGTTACCCAACGACGGATTCCTTCTTCGGATAGGGGAGCACACGTTCTCGTCAAACTACCGCAGCACGACCGGCAGAAGCGTCTGGTACTGCTCGAAACGTAAACGGAGAAAGTGCAAAGTTTCCGTCAAAATGATCAAAAAGGAACTCATCTCTATACACGGGGAGCATAATCACGATTAACTGGTGATAAACCGATCCATTTTAGGGTTGCCAACTTTGTTTCACACTTAATAGTTTTAAATTTTCGGCGGGCTCATAGTGTAGTCCAAGATTTATTATTGATGAAACCCTAATTCTTGATTAGTCCGTTGATTTTGCGGTTAATGTACTTGATATGGATAAATATTTCAGTCGTTGTTTTATATCTGGATGTAACATTATTAGACTTATTTTTATAAAAAGTTCTTTATCATCCGTAGGTATTTAGAAACAGAGTTGTGTTGTATCAGCTGTATTAAAAAACATAGTTGTCTCTTGTATCAGCTGTAGGTATTCAAAAACATAGTTGTCTGTTGTATCAGCTTTATTCTAAAACATAGTTATTTGTTATACGAGTTGTATTTAAAAACAGTTTTGTTGCGTCACCTGTATTTAAAAACATAGTTGTGATGTATCAGCTTTATTAAGAAACCTGAGCTGTTTAGTTACTACAGTACAAGTTTTTCTTAATTTGGGGGTAGATGGGCGTAAGTGAAATTACCCCAAAAGGTGACTATTATTGTTATTTCGAGGAATGACTGTGGAAATCTCAGTATAAGATATTTTATATGAGGCACACATATTGTAGCTGAGATGTTCTAATTTAGGTGGTACCGGATAAATATTCGATAAGCAGTGACAGCTTAGTGGCCATTGAAGAGGAGATAACTGTCCAAAAGTAATCGACAAAAGGATACATGATGATGATGGTAACGATGATGTTGAACATACTGATCATGGTGATAATGGCTATTATGATGATAATAATGGTTATAATAATGCGGCTGCTGTGTACTTTTAACACTTGGTACCTTTATGATTGTGGTCTCACATATACCACAAACAAGAAAATATGCTATATGCTACTTAATATATAGGTAAATACTCATATAAATTATAATATTGTTGACGTATTATATTAGTCTAAATTATAATATTATTAATTAGACCCTGTCGTTCAACAAATTTTTGCAGGGACATGATTATTCGGAGGTGTAATAGTAATAATATTAGATATCTCATTTATAATTTATTCTTCCTTTATTGCGGTATTTACTGGTTTATGAAAAATGGCAAGGAGAGACTGAAGTTAGGTAATTCAATTTATTAATGGCTTCATTCCCAGACTGACATTTGTTATTCGACATTTGAAAAAGTCAATTGTATTTACCGTGTTTGATAGTCATTTATTTAGATTTACTCTTGTTTTACCATCTTTTATTGTTTTATAATATTATCAAAGTGATAAAATAAAAAGTTTCGAATCCAAAACAATTTTTAAAGAATCTCTTTTTATTAGTTGAAAGTGGGTTCATCACACAGAAACAAAAATAGGTTTTCTGGGTACGTTTGTACTGATTTGGTTATACTCGTATTCGATACATATCAGTCTTCGTTTAAGGGAAAATTCCTTTTTGTCTGTTAAACATATTAGGTATATACTTCATATTAAACAGTAATTTATACCGTTGATTGTAGTTCTCATAGTTCGGCCTCTGGCTCGACATGTTCAGAACTTAGTTTAGTCATGCCTATCAATTCACTAAGAAAATTGTCCAGCTGATTTCTGATCCTGCTTTATTCGAAAAAAAAAGAATTACATGATGCAATTCAAATTCAAATTGTTTTATTCATCATAAGATACATATATACACTTAATAAATGCTGTATTATATTATCCCTGTTTAGAGTAAAAGGGACGTAACATCCACATTCTCAGCGTTTCACGAAAGGCTGAAAAGTTGCAGTGCAGATACGTAGTGACTGCAGACGATATAAGGCCGGCAAAATAAACCATCTAGAAATTATTATGATATGATAGCTATAACAGGATGGTGGACTGTTTTTTTGTTATGAACATCCAAACTTAATTATGATGTGTTGATAAAACAAACATTTCAGGATACGAACTGATGCCCATAAGCAACAATCGATTCCTGCTACGAATCGGGACTAACACCTTCTCGTCCTACTACACGAGCGACACCGGCAGAAGCGTGTGGTATTGTTCTAAAAGGACCAGGAAGAATTGCCGAGTGTCCATCAAGATGTACAACGGGAATATCATTACCATCACCGGTGAACACACCCATTAATAATCTTGTCACAGTGCCAACTGATTGGGCTCTTTTTATATTTTGTTTCGCTGATTTTATATTAAGTAATTCTCCTTGTAAATACATTATATTAAATAAAATAGCATCAGGCCTGTTCTTTACCACACTTCTTACGTTTGCGCTATTACCTGTCGCATAGATTTTAAAACATTGGCTACAGAAGCTTATAGTAAAAAAAAAAAAAAACGTAACATCACGCCTGTAATCCCCTAAGGGGTAGGCAGAGGATAGAAGCTTATAGTGTTGTGGATATATTACAAATATATCCAATATGATATATTTATAAAGGGTACACTGTGTAACCTTATATTATTATTGACGATTGACTTTATAAATGGTGTTAACAGTCTCACAGACGCTATCAATACAATAATAATAATAATATAAGTCTTTATGCAGACACAATTATTATAATTATATTGCCGTAAATAGTAGATTGTGTGTCATATCGTTTTTATAATTAAAGGGAGAGTAGGAGTATGAGTATGATAAGTGAAAAGTTTGATGAAATTTCAACATACGCTAACACGGAAAATGAAAAAATGCAGAGTATTCGATTTTTATCGTCCTTAATATCAAACCTAATTATGAATTTATGCTTTTTAGATATCGAATTCAGGCCTACTGGCTCAGGGAATTACAACCTTATATACGAGGGCCAATCGTACTGGTGCAACAGGTATACGTTTTTCAATAAGAATTACTGCAGATGGTACTGCTCTAAGAAGAAGAGCCGCGGCTGTCCGGCGTCCGTGCAGACGTACGAAAGAAAAATATCAACTGTTTTTTGCGGTCATAATCACGACTAGTGCAGCGAATTCTAAAACTAATTTTCTATCTAAATATATATAACTCAAAGGTGACTGACTGACATAGTGATCTATCAACGTACAGCCCAAACCAC
>DWDX01004161.1:0-12056 GCA_018245675.1 Agara michaeli
AAAACAAGGTCCTATCTTGTTATTCTTGGAGTCGGTGTCAACCATAAGCTCCGGAGAAAAGACAATCGAGTGAAATTATATTATGTTAAGAAGAAAGTCGATTATTTTTTTGCAAGCCCTACTCCGAATACTCGGTGTCATATAAAAGCAAAAATGTTCTAGGCGTTGCCGCATACGTTCTTACTTCTCAGGAAACGTTGACTTGCAGTGTTCAGTTTTTAGATATCCAACGGATCATCTCATGTAAGTAAATTTACTTTTTTTCTATCTCTATCGTATAAAAAGGTTGCAGTGGAAAAATACATAGATAAGAGGTATTTATATATCAGTTCAATTTGTTTTGCGAAAGCGATATAAATTAATCGTTTGACTTAATTAACTCTAGGATTGACCTTGATAAAACGAGTATAATATCTTTTAATAATAAAAGCAAATAAATGGTACTGAAAGTTCATAATTTCTAGGTATATGTACAATGTACATATACCTGTATGTGTATTATATATGTACATTGTATATGTTACCAAATATAGTTAACGAAACGGCGGTCTCAATTGTAAATCCAAATGTCTGTTTATTTACAGTAAACAATGGGCCTGTTATGTGCCTTGGTCGTGAACACAGTCGGTGGAGCAGCGATCTACGCCACGGGCGGGCTGGTGACCCCGTGGATAGCGCCGATGCTTGGCTTTGGCAGCGCTGGCATCGCGGCCGGCAGCACCGCCGCCGCCGCTCAGGCATACTACGGAAATGTGGTTGCCGGCAGTATCATCTCCCAGCTCACTGCAGCCGCTATGGTCGCGCCTACCCCTTGAAAAAAGTACATATGTGACACTTTTTCTACCTGTTCAGCACCAAAATATAATAACTATCATATAATCAATTCAAATATTGCCATTTTTTCGTTTTATTGCATATACCCTTTGTGTGTTAAAAAAACAGACGAAATATTAAAAATCAGACTGCAGACCAATGCAGTTTTTGTTACTAACAAGACTTTTTAACAAAAAAATTAAACCGCCGAAAAAACGTAAAAGCAAAAATGCCCCCTATTTTGCCCTATTTGCCATGCTTAGGACAAGATTTTTTTTTCAAATTTATATGAGACCAACTTCGAGATAAATGCTTTCCAATAAAAATAGGATTATCAAAATTGGACTACTCTGTAAAAAGTTACGCGTATTGTATATTAAAAAATATATATACGCGTCGAATTGAGTTTTTTTTTTCGTCGGTAAAAATTACTCTGATTTCTTACCATTTTTTTACAGGTACTTGAAATTAACGAAAAATTCAACATGACGACTTTAATTCGATCATAGTGAATACAATGTTTACATTTATTTTAAAAAAATGAAATAAACGTCTAAACACAGTGTTCCACTGAGTACTTATTTTTTGTAATAATCAAGATCACAGGTAAGATATAATATGAACTGCAATTGTTATCTTCGTCGGAGCGAAATAAACATATGCTATGTATTATTTCTGAAAATTGCTTTTTGTGGGTGCGTGAAATACCAGTGAATTATTTATCAAAATTAATGTTTCTAATAACATTTTCTTTTGAAAATTCACCAAACACAGTAAAGATAATGTTTTGAGTACAAAAACCTAATTTTTATCGAACCCTGTGCAATAATTTGACGGGCTCAAGTATCTTCACGTGACATTTTTTTTATATTCATTGAACAATGACAATTATACACTTTATTGAACAATAGCATATTATTTTCAACCTCATACGATTACTGTTGATTTGTGTACAAGTTGTAATAGAGTCCTTTGAGCTGCACGAGTTCGTGGTGCGTGCCGCGCTCGACCACGCGGCCCGCGTTGAGCACGCAGACGAGGTCGGCGTCCCGCACGGTGCTCGGCCGGTGCGCGATCACTATGCACGTGCGACCAGCCTTCGCCGCGTCCAACGCCTCTTGCACTACCTGAAATAATCAAATAAAACCCTCGAATTCCAACTTCCATGTGCATTGTATATAAAAAGTACTACCAAAAATTGAACTGCTGCAATACTGCCACAATAACTGGTTACTCTAAATTGGGACATGTTATAAAACTGTTAGCGCTGTGAACAGTGTGACATCGACACCTGTTATATACAGTTTTGTGAAATTTAAAAACGGTTAGACAATCACAAAATGGTTTAATTACTGTTATCACAGCACGGTTTTGGTTCGCATTTACCGTACCGCTCGAGTCGTCGGGACCGAGCGCAATGCGCAGAAACATTTCGTAACCTAAAAAGATGGCAATTCAACCGTGCGACGAGATAGCGTGCATGAACGGTCCACTGTCGCTCCGAATAAGCAATAATGGCACCGGCGGATTTTAATGAATATACAAAATTCTCTCCTGTCGAGCGAGTCCCCTGTACCACTTAGATCTCAAAGCGAAGCCGGATGCTTAAAATGATTTCCCGGCGTAAACAAAAACGATGAGCATCTAGGGTCATACAAATTCATGGCGATTTACTATATTGGCTTTCGCGAATTCAACACTAAAACAGAAATATGCTAAAATTATCTCTCGATTTAATATCACGTTGCTATGTATATTTAGTTCAGATGTCAACCTTTTCGTTCTCGGGGTCGAGGGCACTGGTGGCTTCATCGAGCAGCAGTATCTTGGGTCGACGGACGAGCGCTCTAGCGATTGCGACACGTTGCTTCTGTCCACCGGACAGCTGCACACCTCTCGATCCAATGTACGTATCATATCCCTAGGGTTCAATAAAAAACCTTAACGGCTTTTCCTGCCTTTCAAACATGCGTGAATACATATAAAAAACAGGAATATTATACTGTTCCAAAGACGAATGTATCAAAGGTAAAAAGTTTCTCCAGTCTAATTGACATTGATACGTCTTTATAAAAAAAACGTAACATCGCGCCTGTAACCCCCTAAGGGGTAGGCAGAGGAGTGTAGTACATCCCCACATTTCACCAGTTACGTTTTAAGTCCCACAATGGAATAGGTGGTGAGCCTATTGCCTATTGCCATGTTTCACTGATCCGTACGCTTAATTAATAACTTTGTCAGTGGACTAAAGGCTGATGATGCTCAAGATTTAGAGGCTTTTATACTTTACGACAATTTAAATAAGCAACGCAATTGGCGGCCAAGGTGAAGGAAAAATTATATCAAGCCATCACTACGTTATACAATACTTGAACCCTTTTCACTAGTCACATGCGTTCAACGTACCATTTGAATATAATCATTTGTCAATATTAAGCTCTAAAAAGCCATTCAAACCATAATTGTTATTACAACCCCATTAAAGAAAAACTTTTCATAATCTGTACATACCACAGATGGCTTAAGAATCACAAGTGTCCACACATGCACGAGTGAACTAGACCACCCCGGTCGGGTGGCATCGTATTTTAAATATTTTTTATTGATCCGCCGAAACATGTGTTCGCAGATAAATTTAGTCCCCGTTACGAGACACGACACGAGACGGACACGATGTGGGTACTATTTTTATAAAATCCGAAATTTGTTAAGTTTTCACTGATTTACATTTTATACCAAATTTTCATATTAAATTTAGTATTTAGTATATGTACTTTTTTTTTAAGAAAATCGGAATTTATCGATGTTGAATTTTAATACTGAAATTATTATTTTTATTTCCAAATTAAAATTAAAATGGTTTTTTCTTTGTCCATAATTCGATCATTCAATTTGGCCTTCTATGTAGTTATGGCATGTGTACTTTGAGAAATAGCACAAATGATATTGGCGGTTGGCGTATCTGCAGCAATTTGTACTAATGTGTTATTAAAACGTTACAAATATTATGTTTTGATCTATGACCATAGTAAACTTCAACCTTCAAATATTTTATAATAGTAAAAAATTACCGTTGACGCCGTAATTTTGGAGAAAATCGTTTAAACTAAAGAACACCGATCTAATCTGACTGATCGACTTTTGAGTAGCCCTGATTTATAACTCCGAAGTCTTGTGTCGTGAGACAAGTGGTACTACACCGAACGTGACATTCGAATGTTTTTTTTTTGTAGCTTAAATAAGTAGACACATGTCATTGGGTGCAACATAATGTGAAACGTTCGAAACAGGTTTTTTGCAGCTGACCTTGGATTTGTTCTGAAAAAATAAACATGGATGAGTTTGCATGTTGTGCAATGTGTTGTTTTGTTTTCGTCGTATATCTCAATCTCAAAATAATCAGACGATGTACTGAGATATAATAAATCTGTGTGCTCAGACAAATAATAAAAACACAATGGCTTACATTAATGAAAAAAATATTGTCTCGAACTTACAAATATTTTAGGTTTTATAACTTAATATCACTTTGTGATTAGTAATAGCACCGTACGTTAGACTTCGGCTTCCCACTCCGGGCTAAGAGGTTCAAATATGGGCACACATCTGACTATAAAAATTTTACGTGCACTTTTAAAACCATACTTTGTACTTTTTTTAAGTGTGTAAAATCTATTAACCAGTAAGTACTGGTTGTTAGATTTTACATGACGAAGTCGTCAGCGTTATAAATGTAGTTATGGGAGGAGAGCAATGGCTAAATGGATGAATAAAAGTGCTGAAAAAGTTGTTCATTTATTCCTGGATAGCCTTTTATTAATGTGACCTGAACATAAATGATTCATCTGGTAATTAAATCAAAATACATAAGCAGACCTCAAAACAAATAGTCTGTACTACTATAATTATGATTATCGTATATGATTAAGACGATAAAAAGAGTGTCGATAGTTTATTTCTCAAGACTTATTTTTGGATTCTTGGTACCTGCGCGGGTATGCATAGCCAATAAAATTTTAGAATGTTCAAGGCTACGCAATTACTTCATTTAACTGGAATAATTTTATTACATTATATGGGTCAAAAACGTATATTATTAAACTAATAGCATTGGTTAGACACAAAATCACATCAACCTTCAGTTGTAAGCCGGTCGAAGGAAGTAACCAATGAAGCGCAATTGTGATCATACGCGTATTAAATGACGCAATCCGACATTGCACCCAGAATACTCTTATATTTCAACTAGATTCGTGTTTCCTAATCTCTTAATCTATTTAATTTTATCTAAGAAAATCAAGATTTCGATTGTTTAGGGAAGTAATTAAGGGTTACCGTTTACGTCTATATGTGCTTCGTATACGGAAAAGAAAACCATTATAAATATGATGTGTGTCCTATATGTTTCAAAGTTCATATTTAAATATGGATTAATCTGTCAAAACAATAGGGTTCTATAAATATAGCAACATAAACACCTCAAATTTTCCTATCAATACTGTAAATTATGGATTAATGGCAGTCAATACTGTACATTATGTATTACTGACATTTTACTATCATTAGTTAGCCATAGTTAGCCATGTTCATTTGTTTAACGAGCAAGGAATCTGATTATTGATAAAAACAATGTTAAAACTACACAATACTAGAGGATATAATATTGTTAGATAAAAGCCTAATTAGTGTAATACTGAAAACAGTCCATAAGATGATGTAATTTGAAAATTAAATATTGTACATGCTTTTGGTTTTTATAGATTAGTGTTTGGAAATAAACAGACCATTTACCAGTGGCCATCGCATGTCTAGAAACACGTGTCAGCTGTGAGGAGATTTATTCAGCCATAAATAAATATTACATCCAAAAATGTAACAATCTTCTATATAAGAAGGCTGTACTACTCAAACACTACGATATTGCAGTGATTACCAACGAGTTGGAAAAGGAATTGGCACGCGTATTCCCCGTAACGTTCTTCTTCATCGCCGCTTCCACAATCAAACCAATCTTTTCTCAGATCAAAGCGACAACAAAATGCGTCAGCCGTACACGAAACTATTGCGTCACTCAAACAACATGTTACATCTCGTCCAGTGATAAATCTTTCCTTGCCATCCAATTGTCCGCAAGTAGGTCGTTGGATTGTTGTCCGCCTATTTACTGTCGTATCTTCCCGCGTTTTAGTTTTTCCCGTTTCAATTTTCCCTTTGTGTGCCCCATTGTATTATGTTGTTTTGTCTGATGACTCTATTAGCGCCTGGTTGGACCGCGTGTGGATTCCAGTGGAATTTTCTTTGTGAATGTAAAAATTACGTCACGTTTGCTACATGAACTTGATTATTATTAATTTTTCTTCCACGGTGCAATAACAACAATTTTTTAAACATAATTATTATTTTCTTGCTGACTATTTCGTAAGCTGTTGTATGTAGGGAGACTACTGAAAGGTCTACAAAAATTGATATTTGTAGCACCACTATACATACATGTTACGTTTACTATACATACATATTTTATAATTTGACATTTTCGTAAATATGCCTAACACGCATGTATTCAGCTCAAGCCTCGGAACATCTATCAACCGGACTACCTGACAGGAATATTAATCCAATCAGAAATTTAACAAGCTGACATCGCTAGGACGGAGCGCAGAATGGGACTGACCGCTCCAAAACTATAATCCCTCAACGGGACCGCGCAAAAGGAGTTATTTACGGCGGCGCAAAATACTAGAGACATGCCCATGCAATCTACGGCACGTCGGTGCTAGTAATGGTGGCAAACTTTTGTTAACCACGATAGTGAACAGTTCAGTTTCCTAAATGCCTAAAAGCCATCTGGAAGGTACGTTCGGTCTGCTTCTCTCTGTCTTCTGCTCAGTATATTCCTGTTAACACATTTAGACCGACGTATATGTATGTATCTTTTTCTATGCTCATAATAAAAATCTTTTATTTTCATATTTGTGTCATTTATTTTCTTTTGTTACGTATTTATATTAAATATAGGTTATATTATTTTACGAACCAGTCAATCTCTGGCAACATTCAAAAGCATTAGTGAGTTCTCTTCATATAATTATAAAGTAATTATAGAATATCTACCACTTTCTACTGTAGTACAATAGACATAGTTGTACAGATGTAAGCAACTTTTATCTATCTATCACACTCTTTTGTATTAGACCACACAGCAACAAGTAATTCGAGGGTCCAACGAGTGAACCCATTTCATTTGGTATTAGGCGTGATGGCTAGGATTTCAAGCCTTGCAATATTCTCGTTAAACATAATAGCAATCGTCAATTAGCATAATTCAGAAACATATTTTTGTCTTAATAAAGTACCTACCTTTTATTTAATATGATATTCGTCACAATAATTGTTTGTTCACAAATACAAGTAATGTCTGTAACACCGGCGTCATGTAAATCGTTCAGAGATAAATCATTTTGTAGATAAAAATTGTAACACAGAATTATTGCCTCGGTTACATCATAAATAACAATTCCTTTTGCTGGCAGCAAAATTACATTTATACACCATATTATTATCGTACAAAACATTATCGCGTTACACATGTAACATTGA
The DNA here is from genome assembly GCA_018245675.1 of Agara michaeli. NCBI lineage: Eukaryota > Metazoa > Arthropoda > Insecta > Lepidoptera > Hesperiidae > Agara > Agara michaeli. Next base: position 7,411 of record DWDX01004161.1, read on the forward strand.
CAATCGCCGATAACATTTACATGACATTTTTCTTATCATCCCCAAAATTTCGGGGTCTGTTTCGTGATACCAGAAACGTAATACAGATTGTACGTGAGATTTTGTGTGTAAGATAATGTATCTAAATTATGGTTAAATTTTAAGCGAAACATCCTTATTGACCGCAATCAGGTTGACCTCTCGTAAAATTTTCTTTTAAGAGTAAAATTGTAATGTTAGCCACAATTCGACCATATGCCTTACGATTATTATGAATATCAGTATTTACATCTAACAATCGATTCTATGTTCTAACATTAGCTAATATTCTAATTCTTATGAATGATGGTTGATGTTTATCAACATAGAGTATACAACTTTCTACAGTTTATTATTTCATGTAGATTTTTTAGAAAATCGATAACTGCGATATCTAACACAACATATACATACATAATACAAAACTTAAGTGCAGCGATGTATATATAATTAACATAATATATAACTTAATCCGAAATGAACGTTGTGGAGGGTTTGAAACAACATAGTTTAACATGTACCTAATATGAAAACATAATAAATAGGTCAGCCGGTAGGTTGTAAGGATACGAAATAACCCTCCAAATATGTCGCTACGCGGGATCTTAATTAAACTTTGCTCACATTCGGAGATTCAATTAGGGTCTAATATTGACATTAGACTTAACGGGACCCGCCGCAACTGAGATCAACACCTAACATTAGCATAGTTGATTAAAAGGCCTTCCCGGCGTAGCTGTTAACTCGTAAACGTCAGGCGTACAACATATCATAAATCATCTTAAGATCACGGTTCAGTAAGAAACAGTTTGCAATTGCCGTCTAAATATATTCCTCTGGGACATCTATGGCGAATTCGACTCTATGCACCTGTCTCAAGGTCGGTTTTCAGACACTTATGCTTATGATTTATGCTGAATTGAGTCGCAAACGAAAGTGCAAGTCTAGCGGAAAGCCACCAAGTACTGAATCAGCAGCAACAAGGTAGCCCAATACACCGAAAACGGCATAAAGTGCGAAACTGCCAGATTGAGTCTCAGAGAATGATTTATAGTTCAATTACTGACGATACGTCGGTTATTTCCGATATAGTTAATTAATAAATAATTGGCTGTATATAAGTACTTTTTGCGATCTCTGCGAGGAGTAATTATGAAGCTTTTACTGAAAAGGAACAATATACTTCCAGGGTTTCCTTGTATAATTTATTAGTTGTAATATAATATTGTTGTTGTATATTACATGTTTGGGAGGTGGTAGAACATGTATAAGGTTCGCCCGGGGAAGTTCCACCGTCACACCTAGTTCGATCGCGAAACAGTTGTTATTACAACAATTTGTTTTTTGGTTTGAAAGGTGTGGATGCCGATTCACGTGTACACTAGATACAACCATCTCAGTCCTCAAGAGTAGCAACGCTTCTTGTGAGCGACCTGTAATAATGCAGATACTAACGAATACCTACCAGCTGCATTTATACTAATATGCAGTAAGTGGACTTATATTACTAACAGTCCCACTCCTGCAGTTCTGTTCCTAATGAATACTCACCAAATGATTCTGACTAACACCTATTACTAACTGAATTTACAGAAACAGTCCCCTTCCTATAGCCTTATTGGATGTCGGGTGCAAAAATCTATGCAGAGGCAATGGCATTTGTGAATGCTCCCTGTTCTTTTGCTGTTCTCATAACATAAAAAAAAATCATGGGTTTTTATGTATATTCGTACACATTTTTTTATGTACTACAATTGTTTTAAATATCTGTTTCCTTTTTAATTTTATCTGCCAATAAAAACATCAAAATACGTATATAATTATTTACAAGCAGCACAATTCGTTAAGGAACTCGTTAATGACATTCTAATTGAATGAGTTGTCCTCGGCTTGAATTTTAATCGAATCGCGACTAATAATTAAAATGAAATCGATGCTCCAAAGTATAAATAATTTATTTCGAAAATCGAGATCACGATCTAATTCTGTTAAAAGGTACCGAAGTAATTGGAGGAAAATAGTGCTCGACGAGATTCGACCGAGGTCGACTAACATACATTCTCCAACTTGTACTTGTCCAAGACAGTTGTTGAACATTGAACAAGGGTCTTAACATTCCGGGGATACGACAAAATTAATTGTCAGATATTTCACTGGGACTGATATTTTTTGGAGGATACCTTGTTAGCTAGTTCACCCACGCCTTCAGACATAGCTATTTGAAATAATAAATTATGTTTGATTGGTTTTTTTCTACATTTAATAGGATTAAGTAACATAACTTTTAATAAATAAAATATATTCCTGTTTTAGTTATATAAACAGACAAGACTGGTATTTTCTCGTGAATGGAGTGGATATATTGCTATGATATTTATTATCTATGTTATACCATCATTGCAACTATCTATGCCTTTCGAGTGCTGTTAAACCTTTTAACTGTGGATATCATCTCCATTCGGAATGAGAAGGTTTACGACGGTCGCTTATCAAAAAGTTAATACACGGTTTGGTAGATGTCAGATGCTTTAAAGAACGCTACGCAAAACTCTAAGACCTGCAGGTTTACCAACGTTGTTTTTCTTCGCCATTATAATGAATAATATTTTATGAAAAAACTTACATAAGTTTTTAACGTAACTGCATAATACGTACCAGGATTCTAACCCCAGAACCCCGAAATCTCAACCATTCGGCTTTCAGTGTTTACGCTTTCCATTGACTGAATAAACATTGGACAAAAATGTTGCAAACATTGTTTACATTGTTAAATCCATGTCATTGTCACTGTTTTGATTGCTCATTGATAACGTTTAATGAATGAATTTACCGATTTATACCGCGTCGATACAATCACTGAATGGGTCTCCAGGGAAAACTGAAACGAGATTAATAAAAACCGATTATTCTCAGAGGACCAAAGTATTACATAATGTTCGAAAGGGAACAGAGTGTTAAAGTTTCTAAATAGGGTAAATAACGCTAACTCTTGAAGAAATTAGTATTAGTTCATGGTGAAGATTTTTTTCACTTTGTGACGTGTTATGATAGGATATAATATGATTTTTGATACAAAAAATATTTCACATTGTCTTACTTCACGAGAATCAATTTACATTTAAGTAAAGTAGTAAGTCATAAATCAGTGATTAACACGAGACTAAGAGTTTAAAAGGTTTTTATTTTAAAATAATAGGTAATAATATCAAGAGAGGCAACACGTCTATGACGAATGTAACATAGCAGACGAGGTAGAAACGAACGGATTTTATCTCAAAGGGAGCATTCGTTATCATTGTGTCACACATTGAATGGTGGCGGTGGCACAGTTTCCGAGGTAACATTTACATTGTGCGACCAAAAACAACTCTTTAAGGAAAAACAATGCGTGGAACGATTAAAATTCCTTATTTACGGTAACTTTCGCAAAAAGCTCTCATAGATCAAACTGCACTGAAACAGTTTGGTGGATTATATTCCAGGCATACCGTAGCTGCTGAAACATCCGTAATCATCAATGGGAACCAGTCATACCAGGTTGAATTCGTGCACTGAATATTAAACGAACGTAATTCCCTGTAATAGCTGACAGCAGTGAGGAAAACACAAATGCGTTGTAAGCTTTACGTCACGTGTATAATCCATATAAGTTAAAATGATAGAAACGGTATCATATCAAATATTTTTGGTAACTGTTATATATGGTACAATAATGTTGATAAAATTCAGACAATGGGAGAAACCGCGCATTGTAAAAGGATGCTCGAAATTTAGGTCGCAATATGACAATGGAGATCGGAAGGTGGCGCTGTTTGACATCGAAATATTGGAAATGTTCCTGATTATGTGATGCAGGTAGTAGTATAGCTATGTTGAGTTTTTATTCAAAAAAAATGCATACAATTTTCAGTCGTAATATATTCTTTATACAGTGTTGCCTTCATAAATAGTTGTGTTGTGGTCTGATGTTTGGTTTTAGCTCAAAAATAAAAAAAAGACCATTCGGTAAGATGTTAATGTTCTGTTTATTTTCTTATCTATGTATGTATTAATAGTAAATAGATCTTTCCTTTCTTTCTTTCTTTCTTTCTTTGTATTAATCACAATCTGTTTACTTGGCGTATTAAGAAAATCTAGTCCCAAATAAAATCAGTAAGTACCTGCATATAGCGATGCATTTAATAATGCATCAACACCGGACGTCGGATTCCAGGTTGCGATTGAAAATTTAATTCGATTGTCTCGTGCGATGCTCATTTGTTATTCGGAAACGACGTGTTTAACGTTATACCATGCCTTCTAAAACGATGTGCTAATACATTTCATAATTAAGATTAGAGTGAAAACCAAGTAACCTTGCTACGTCGTAGGCCACACCATATCTTTCCATCCGCACATGTGGCAGCAGAATATTAGGCCTCAGATTTAAATAAAATATCCCATCGTTTTATTTCTTTATTAATAATAGCAGAAAAAACTCTAAATATACCTTAAAATAGTCACAGACGACAAGTCTTTGGAGCTATGCAATTAACGATAACTAAAAAAATGGTAACTGGTGAAATGTGGGGGTGTACTACACTCCTCTGCCTACCCTTTAGGGGATTACAGGCGTGATGTTACGTTTA
>DWDX01004162.1:0-12056 GCA_018245675.1 Agara michaeli
ACGTAACATCACGCCTGTATTCCCCTAAGGGGTAGGCAGAGGAGTGTAGTACACCCCCACATTTCACCAGTTACGTTTAAATCCCACAGTGGAATAGGTGGTGAGCCTATTGTCATGCACCGGGCCCACATCGAGACTCTGAGTCACTACTAGAAATTCTAAATTAGAAAAATCCAGCAGTACTCAGCCCGGGATTTGAACCCAGGTCCTCCCGATCGGTAGTCGCGCTTGCAACCGCCCGATCAACGAGGCAGCCAATAGATATTTCTATTTTTTTTATTCAATACAATGAAAATATTTACTTTTCAATTTAGACATTTATCACTATGTGTATAACTGGTACTATGCGAAACTAACGAGTAGTCGAAAAAAGAAACAATAAACTCATGTCCTATCATCATCATCACTACACAGTACATATAAAACAAAGTCGCTTTCCGCTGTCATCCCTATGAATGCTTAGATCTTTAAAACTACGCAACGGATTTTGATGCGTTTTTTTTAAATAGATAGAGTGAATCGAGAGGAAGGTTTATATATATAATAACATATGTATAATAATACATATATGTAATACATATATGTATGTGATACTTCGAGGTGAACTAAACACACATTTTACGAAATTCTACTTCCAAAGGGAATTGCCGGAGCGGGGGCGGGACGAAGTCGCGGGCAAAAGCTAGTAGCATATATACCTACAGCGTAAAATTCCAACCTCCAACGAGTACGAGTGGATGTTTCTCATTTACGCGATGTTCGTTCACCTTTTTATGAGTTGACACCTCACTGCTAGTTCATTACATTGCGCGAACCGTTGGCATGCCAACGGGAACTATGACACCTCGGCGAGTACGTTTATAAAATACATGGTAAGGTGGCTTCACACGGTGCGTGATTTTGCCGATTATTCTGGTACGATCGAGGACTACGGATTATCGGCATCGCACCAAGGCTCTTCCAACAGCACGTGTCGCTCTGTCTTCAGATTCAAAGCCAGGTCAACATACTTCCATAATGCAATAGGAAAGAGTGCTCATACCGCACCTTCGAAGTTATGACGCGCTGGTACAAAGTTGTCTGCGTTTACAGACACTGTTCTCAAGGTGCGTCGGCGCGAACTAGTTAACGACCGACCGCGTTATCGCGTACCGTGGAAAGCCACCTTTAAGCACGATATGTTTCACCTTGAGCGACCGCCGCGGGAGGGTGTAGACCTTTCACATTGACAGGGCGTACATTAAACTTTTCATGGGCGTGCATTTCGCAGCTGGAAAGTTCCACACTAGCGAGCGTATCACCCGGACGCGCCAGTGGCAACGCGTTCACTGAACACGTAAAATGCAAAAACTTTCAGTGAGTGCGATTCATTCATTTTCATTTAAATGCAGTGCATTTTCACTGATCAACGTTAAAAGTATATTGCGCTTAAGAGAAAAGACACAAAAACAACTTAAGAGTGTATTATACTTTTGTAGTATTATTTCGTATATTTGATTAGAGAATTCTCTTTCTAGAGCGTTCCGGAGAATTTATACAGGTAATATCTCTCAGTATGCTAGACAATCAAAGCAGCTTAACTTTAGTAGAAATCGGCTACGACAGTTCTTCTCCGTACCCGTGTGAAGGTTAATTAATGTTAAGCTTGGCATTGGCATGCTGACATTGCTTGAGGTCATACTGGTGTGAGATTCCAGTGTTATCTTATTCTGCATCAAACCTGGCTGTATTTCGAAGGACGCCGGGAATAGTTGAAATGTACACGCAATAGATTTAAATATACAATTGCAAGAGAGACCCATGTTTAACCATGACCATTGAGACGTCTTGCAGTCAATGTTTATTTCGTCAGTTTAATACATAAATAAATCAATAAATTTTCCATACATTTGCCAACTATTATGATCGCTGCCACCTTGTCATAATAATTGAGCCATAATATTTGAGCTCCGTTAAGTTTTTACATAAAAATTGAATATAGAATGAGAATTTATTTTTATTCTCTCCACTTTATTGCGGTCTGGGCAGCCAGTTTATCACTGCGTCCTTACGGATATCTTGCTTGCAAGCAACAGTAAAAGATGAAACTGTATAGCTCTGCTAAGGTAGCTAAATTTTATGGTTTTCTTTTCATTCACTTTAATTATATTCTCTTAAAGCGCTTGAAGCATCTGTCCAGTGTGCATCCAATAAAAGTGTTGGTTTGACTCTATTCACTTAAAACGTTACTATAGTTTCAGATTGCAAAAATCCTAATTCAGGTGCCGTAGCTGATGTTAATGAGAAAACAATAAATCACATGTAGTAAATGGCAAATTTAAACAACATGTAATGTTTATAGCTTTCAAATTAATAATAATAATAATAAAAAAGACTTCAGTAGAAAGCACCGTTGTCACGATGCTGTCAAAAGTGCAAAAGCCACAAAAAAAAACCGGAACATAAATTATTGCTAATAATAATCAAAGCGATGCTTTAAGAAATACAACAAGAAGCAAAATACGTACACGAAAAAGCTGAAGATCAAAAGCAAACGATGATACATCGCATCGCTACGAGAGCAACATTAAACAGGGGAGAAGTAAAAACTACATTCGCCCCAAAATGACCGAACATTTATTAAGTGGGTTGCGTGTTTGTGATATTATTATGATCTCAGTTCTATTACAATAACGTATTCTTTTGTGAGAATTTCATGTGAGCGACGATGTTTTGCTACTTGCGTGAGCATTAGCCCGATGAGATTTACCCGCGAGTTTATTTTATGTAAATAGTCCCTAGTGAGATTGAGCGGCCTTTTTTTTATTGTGATAACGTACTTGAATGTAGATGGAGTTTTCATGAAATAAAAGCATTATACGAGCGTACATTAGACCTGCTTGCACCCGAGAGGTACAGGAGGGGTATGAAATCCACATAAAAATGGCTTCGTCCGCTTACTTTTCGCGGAAAAACAAATTTCCGAGGCGCAAACAGGTGAATTATCATATTCAACATAGGCGGGAAAGAGTGATTGAAATCTTTGCGCTTACTCATCCGTATTAAAGATCTCGCCAACTCAAAAAAAAATTTCACAAAGCCTATTATACATCCAGTGTTTTATATTTCTTTAGAAGAACATTTAATTCTAATATTGCTCATAACATTTTTTACATTGGCACTGATATTCAAAATATTTTACTATACAGAACGCCGGACAAATTTCCTAAAAATTTGCTACAAAATCTCTCTTCCGCAGCGCCAGATACTGACGACACAAAGTTAGAACTTGGTTAGTTTTATCGGGTAGAAGTTCGACGTCTTTTCCCTGTAAGAATCTTCTATTTGCATTTAATCATAAACCATACCATATTGACTAAATTTTCATTATATTAAAGGCACCTAAACACCAACTCGATCAATTAGAAAAACGTAGGTATAAAAATTTTGTATACGCTTCGCGCTCGGCGAAATTTGCCCAATATTAGTTTCATTGTATAAATAAGACCACCTGCCTGACAATTAGAATGTAAATCACCCAGAAACGTGTTTAAAAATGGACACGTCATCAAGTGTTCGTCATTTGTTTTTGAATGTATGCACCAACATAGCGCGCGACGTACGATGTTTACGATGCAAGTTTAAACCGGGTTACCAACTGCACAGAGTTTCCAGTTTTTCTTTTAACAGCACATGGTGCATCGAGGCTTCCAGTCGTTTTTCTATCAGACTTTGTTGCGTAACATCCTCCAAGTACTTCGCCAACTTCCCTGAACATTTCTGTACCGGCGCTGGTTTTGAAGGCGATTACAGACCTCAGCCGCAGAGACCACAGTGCAGTTGTGACAATATACTAGTTATATATAAAAAATAATAAATACGTACTATATGTATACTAAATGAGGGTCTTGTTACAAATAATAACTAATAAATAGTCTTAATATAACAACTAAAAAGCCAGGAACCGTATCTGTGCAACCGTATGTACCACAAAAAAATTGAGTTACAACAAACGTTTGCCTCGGCAGCTTGCACGAAACAAAACGATAATAGTCTTCGAGCTACAAATATTATAAACTCCTTGTCCCAACATGTACGTACGAGTATAAAGAACAGTGTATTCCAATGAAACCGAATCGAATTTACACATACAAGTACGACTCTTTACGCTTCAGTTATACGATCCATTTTAAATGCAATTTCAATACGACCACTTCCTACATAGATTTCCTAAAATCGGTTCTCGGCCCGAGTTCCATTTATCCACAAGTGGAAAATAAGCGATCGTCCGCGAAGCTTTAGAAAGAAAGCCCTCGAAATATATTGCAAAAGCTTTCTCTGTCCTTGACTCCTAAGTTACGAAATGATTGCCTTATAATTGCTTGTTCTCAACTTCTTAGTTCTGAGCGTTAGGTTTTCTACTGTATTACGAGTTGGCTGCAATCCAGTTGACTCCCACTACTGGGCACGGGTCTGTCTGCAAGTGTGGGAAGCTTGGAAGATTGTATACATTGTGCAGTCCTATTGGAATGTTAATACAATATGAACCAATCCTATTCAAAGTTGAATACATTATATCTTTGAAAGGTTCTGACCACTTCGACTCGTTAGAGCCACTTCTATAACATCGAAGACGGCGATTTGAGTTTGAATACTGTCAAAATATTTGCTGTAATGCAATCATGTAATTGCAATACGATGAGTTAAAAGTTGTTCTACCAATTTGATCACAAAGAGAGTAGCGGTAAGCAATTTAAATGTCCAATCCTAAGCTTTCATGTGTACGGATCAAACGAATGTAAATTTGGTTGACGAATTTTTCACGGTAAATACAGACGCGCGTGACTGGCAAAGGAATATTTACCCGAGCAATCGCCGCAAAACAAGGCGGAATCGCCGCACGCATATTGGCTCAAGTTAATGTATGTACGCTGAAAAGTGTGCACACGTAGGAAATTGATTGGTTATGTTAACGGAGAATACTGCAGTGGATTCGCATTTTTAATTCGTAAAATATTCATGTGTAAAGTTTTATATAATCCATTTTGATCACCATTTATGTAAATATGATATGTCAATATGTAAGAATTTCACACGTGTAATATTTCTAGAATAACATAATGGACGATAGGAAACTTATTTTTACTTATATACGAGTGGGTTTGTACTAAAAATTGATTATATTAATAACAGACAAAGAAAAGGCGATATCGACTTATTGTGAGCGATCGACAGTGAGTCAAGGATATCCAAAGGGGGGTATCCAAAAGAAACCCGTAAGTTCAACACTAGCGCACAATACGACAAATCAGAAACAGTATATCCCGAAGACAATTCGAAAGTTTTATCATCAAACAACTCTTGGTATATCGTTCTCCGTTTTAAGAACGTCTTATGGCTGACTGCACAATAGTTTGTAACATAAAAGACCAATATAAACACGAACAATTGTACTGTCAACCAGTTGCCAGATTTCTAATTAACAAAATCCGAAACCAGAATCACATTTAACAACCTGCCGTATTCACCGGCGTCCAGAGAGAAGTAATTAACATACGCTCCATTTCCGTTAATTGCGTCATGCCAGCCACCAAAGGGATATGATCGTTACAAAAACAGTCCCTTGATCTTCTTCCGTTGCTTATTTACTCGGGCCGGGTCTCCTAAAGCGGCATCGCCGTAACATTCTGTCCTGGGTTGTCTCTGGGGGTGCATTTTGGTTTTTCAGTTTTTTTTAATTCACTAACGCCATCCATGTAAGCTCGGTCTACATCTTTATCTCTCTCTACCTTTCTGGTGCTTTGGGCTTTTCATTCACCTCTAGTATCTTTCTCTTGCAATTTGTCACAGGGTCGCCTCGTGACGTGCTCACACGGTCTAAGGCGATTTTCCACCAGCTTATCCGGACTTCACTCTAAAGTTACTATAGATATCTCTATATGTCCCTGGATATCATAAAATAAGATATATGTATATCAACAGTTGAGTTCGTGAGCACCTGCCGCACGAATGACTCGACAGAATCTTAAGGGCAATGCGTTATTTCCCGACCTCCCAAAGGTCTTGATAAATGTTCATCTTCATTCACTCGGTAGCAACATTAAGGAAGTCACGACATCGGTAATGGAAGTAACGTGTTGTCATTTTGTCATGCGACGAAAAAGCTTATGGATTATGTTCCACGTGCCCACGAACATTATGTTACAGTAACAGGGAGAAACTCGATAAGGGGACGATGAATAGCACTGTCTCTGTCGCACGTTGTTTGATGTCAACTATGCACTCAGGAGTGTAAGTAGAGACAAAACTATAAAGTAAATAAAATAAAATAGTAATGCCAAGTACAGAAATCATTTATAAATCACGCTTACCCCCTAAGAATGCTAGAGTGTCTTTTGTCTTTAGAGCATAAAACAGGGAGTGCTCAAAGAGCTAGAGGGTTCGCAGTACACAAGAGATCTGTGAACAAGAGGAACGTTGAAATGCGCTGGTATATTTTTATAAGAAAGAAGAAAAACATTGATTCATTAAAAACGCATCCGTTTCCCGAAAGATGCACTAAGCAGTCCAAGACCGACAAAGGCTAAAGGTTGGGGAAGAAAAATCGGTTTCCTAACCCCCCCGCAGCCCTCGTCAAAAAATAGGTATTATCAAATGTTACATACTCAAATAAGCGGCCCATTTGGAGACGTAAAGAACACCATTAAAATAGCAATCACTTGACATACCAACATCGCGATGATACTTGACGTTGCGATGTGTCCCGTACCCTTGTCATTTTCGGTAAAAAGAGAAGGAAATGGTTTCACGGAATAACTTAAACGGGCACATGCGAAATAACAGAAAAAGTCTCAATTATTATAGTATAATGTAGTGTTTACAGAAAGAAAGTTCAGAATAAAATCGAATTCAATTGTGAATAGGCTTATTTTATTTCAATGATATTCTTATTGCGAATGTAGCCAGTTCTTATATGTATATACATATGTATTGTATATACAATTGCGAAGTATTCAGTTTTCGTTTACTTTGAATCTAATTCACAAAAGTATATGGAAAAATACAAAATATTTTTCGTACACAAAGTACTAAGTGGCATGAAGCATTCTTATATAAATGTTCTACTTTTTCATTGTGGTATTAAATCTTTAACTGACCCTTTGGTGTAGTGTGTAACACTGACTGCGGAAGAGATCGTTAGTTCGATTCCCACCCAGGATAACTATTTGTATGATGAACACATTTATTTGCTCTTTAGCTGAGCGTATGTATACAAGTATAATATACATAGTATGTAACATACATATATTTATCAGCTTTCAGCTAACCATAACACAGCCACTGATTGACCTAATTTGGAATCGGATAGCCGTGTGTGGAATTGTCTGTCTGTCATGTATTATTATTATTATTATCCAACGAAGGGAACTTTAAATATTTCTTTTATATTTATAAAAAAAAAAGTGGCGGATTATGCATTCATTAAATAAAAGGAAGACAACGATCTGATCGAATACAATCCCAACTTCGAGTAAGAATAAGTTGATTGTGAGAAATTTAGTACAACAACTGAAAACGATTTTGTTCCCGTTCCAACATTCGTTAAGGGTGGGCGGGTTGTCCATGAACTGGAATCAGATATAGGTCAACTAAAAAACGGGAGCACTGCAAATTGATATGACAGAGCTTATACAATAACAATTGGTACATATGAACATTAACAAAATATTCAAGTACGTAATAGATTATAAGATGAAGAGAAAATTAACTCAGTGACAGTTGGACGATAATAATTAGATACAAGAAAACCATTGAAATAAGGAATATTTTCTATAGATCTAAAATAAACAGTGTACAAATGTGAGTGGTCTAAGAGGCTAATAATATTATTAGTGTTATCATCTCCATTTTGATCCTCAATGTGCAATAGAACTCACGTAAGAATATTAAAACGTTAAAAGGAAAAAGACGCCAAAAAAAATTATGAGCAACGCGCGGGCGTCGAGTGAGGTAGGCCTCGAGATTAGGAGCAGTCAAATTAAATTTTATCACAAGAAAGTTCGAACGAACGGGCGCCCGGGTATTATGACAGCATTAGAAAAGGTACAACGAAGATAATAAAACACCTCTCAGTTTTCACTGTACAACCGTTCCGTAAATCCCTAACGACCGTTAGCTTATATCAAATGCCATTTTTATTCCGCCGTACAAACGACATGGAAAAATTAAGCTCTCACCGAACATCGGGACTTCGGCTTTCATTACTTTTACGTTCATTACATTGAAATATATTACTCCCACACGTACAATGTAACACTTACTGTTTCATTTGCGGGTAAGCTTTGAGGTGATTCATGGATGTGTAAGGCTCGTTTTCATCTTCGCTTGGGCGTGATGAAATTTAAAAGACAACTAGCGTTTCAGGAGAAAGAGAGTGACAGAGAGTAAAGACAAGGAAATTAGGTCGACTCTATTTCATAAAAGTTCCTGTGAATATTATTAGCTGAAAAGTTGAAAGTTGCAACGATTCGCATTATGCGACGAACATTAACTGTGCCAGCCAAGTAGGTCATTAAGAATTCGGTGAACGCGTTCGAGTGTAAATCATGACGTACCTACCTTTTTTTTTTAATGTTCCCATTTGACTCGATGTCACATCGCAAATATACTAATTGCCTTTTTTTTATGTTACACACTACCCATGAAACATTGTTGCAGTGAGGCGCGTTGTGAATGTTTGATTCCAGAACACCTGAGTGGGAGAATGAATTTCAAACCACTACGCTATTACTAGTCCCTATAAATGCGATGTGTTGTACTATAGTTATAGAAGAAACACAATTTGAGTCGTAATGTCCGAAACGCTTTTGACTCCCTTGAATTGTCCCGATAAGAAATTCACTAGATAACCTAATGAATCCTGCCCGGTCCGCGTATCCTACAAGAGCCGAAGATCATAAACTCCGTTAATAAAGTGAACTAACGCTCACCCGGCTAACGACTGTCCACTGCCGTAGTTGCCCAACTCGAAACATCTTTAGCGATAACGCTCCCAAGTACTCATAGTCGAGCTTATGATGCTTTTGTATATTTCCGTCCATAGCTTCCCCACTCATCCTCAAGATGAAATGTGAAATATAGAATTCTATCGCAATACGGAAAGTAAAATAGTGTTCTCACTTTCTACACGAGCAGACGAATCCGGGGCCGAAATCCGCGGCAATAATTCAGCGCAAATACCAAGGCTAAGTAAAGCTAAGGCATTAATATACACGACTCCGGTGTAGATGAAATACTTTATACTGAAAATTTATCTACCCACTGTAAACGGTTTGTTAACCCCTCCACGGAATGTTATGTTCGTCTGAATACGGCAAGCGTGGTCTGGTCTAGCAAGTTTTGTTTTGAAAGGTGAAATGTTCAATGAAATATTTTGTGTCACGACGTAAGTTAATTTTCAAGGCGAGTCAATGATGATAAAGTATAGTACATAGACTCATATGAAGTTCATAATGTATTCATTGTGTTTACGATAAATTGCCGAGACTTGGAAGAGGAACTATTAATTACTAAGGCTTCCTCACTGTTTTCTCACTATTGTGTTTGTTTAATTTATAAAAGGCACGCAACTTTGCAAGTCAAAGATGCTTGCTGGGATTTGCACGCACATTTGGAATGAGAACTGAAATCGAAATCACTACACTATCACCGCTTTCAGTGGTGAACTTTTCAATTGAACAATTCTAATCTATTTGTATTATTGAATGGAAAGAAAGCATTATGAGAGTATTTTGAAATGACAAACGCAAATACTGACATATCGTATAGAGAAGAAACGTGAGGATATTACGTGAAAATGCATTAAGAAAAGCAAAGTGAAACGCGAACCAATTTACACAAAGTTGAATACGACGATAACGATACTGCTTATATCGGGAAAGTTGAGCCTTCAAACACGTTTAAGATATTTACGGCCCAAAATTTACTCATAGCAACGCCTTTTTGTTTTTTAAAAGCAGTATCAGTAAGTAGTAGTGTAGTAAGAGTCGAATAACCTAGGCTGATTACAGATGTTCATAGGCGACAGCGGCCACCTATGACTGTTGCTTGTACGTGTGCTAACCCACTCTTCACATAAAAAACAAGAAATGAATAACGAAATCTATCTGTAAGCACAAAATACACATAAAGAGCTCCTAGATAACAAGCAGCGAGGACACGCTTTTGTCGAAGCCTTTGCTCGCCTACTTTCCTGTAAGCTTGCAAGTTAAGACGCCTGAATGGTGGCCGAGTTGTTTGCGGAGCCTAAATTGAACGCCGCCAGCTGTAGGTCGTCCGCGTAACTCACTACAACTGGCTCACTCCACACTTGTGTACCGACGATGTACATTCCTGCTTTTCACCACTGCACGAGACGTTTACTGACATATCTCACTTAAACAGAATTATTCAGTACGCTCTTACACTTACAAATTTTTTTCTGTGTTCGTTCAACATTACGTATATGACGTGTCTTGCTTTACGTCGTTGTTCCTCGGGATCTTTCCTTCGCCGTTATAGCGAGTGACATTTTTTATTTCGATAAAATGAAAGTAAATTTAAATCATCAGATGTGCGTTCAAGGACTTAAACCTAGAGAACCCCACCCCGGTGCGGGTGACGGAAATCCAAACCGCTACGCTATCGACGGAAATTATTACCAAGCCTCTCTGCTATGCAAAGGGTTACACAGACAGGCTTCCCGGATAAGCGATCTCCTGAATACAAATCTGATTCCGGATGTTTTTGTGTGTAGATAGAAAAATGTATTTATTTTCTTGTATCATCTGGTATCTTTCCTTTTTTGTGGTTAGCAATGAAGTGCTCTGTAAACCTCGCGGCTATCCCGAAATGTAGATCAGTTAACAATACCATTAGGACTAGCTATTTTTCGCATATAATGGGTCCCCACCCAGTCATCACGTGCAGAAAATATAAGCGAAATATTCCAACGATAACATACTTACAAAAATGTTATATCATTAGACCATTATTTATCATCAACTTTAAAACTGAGAAACTAATTTTGTCTAGTAATCAAGTAACGCATTAAGCATTTATATCGTTAATTATTTTACAATTTCAAATAACACTAAAAGCATATTTTGTTTCTTCGAAGATATACTATTGAAATGTTTAAATTAAGGCACGTTCTTCTATCATTTCTAATCAAAAGACATTTTTCTGACAGAATTTATTTATAAATTGTCTAGATTCTCGATTCTCGATTCTCGATTCTCGATTTTACGAACATATTTCAAAACTATTCAAAGAAACCTACGTCCTTGTTATATCTTGTAAAAATATTGTTGGTATTTATTTTCCAGCGTGTTTAATTCCTTTCTAAATCTGTTTATAATTTATATTTTTTTTTTATTAAACAACATTCGAACCAACTCCAAAAGGAATATAAGAAATTATATATAAGAGCTACTTTGACGTGGGTTAATGCGCCAGGGATGGGTTGGTTGCGTTCCTAGGGGGATCCCAGTACCCCTCCCAACATGCGCTAGTCCGCGAGTCCGCGGATATATTTCGAAGATTTCCCGTCGTCAACAAAAAGAAAGTTATTTTGACGTGAAGTCATACTGGATGAGGGAATTATAAAACTTTCCATTGGAAATTCGTGTTAATCCGGTTTACCTATAACGAGCGTTGCGGTGCATGATGTCAATTGCCGGATTGATCACGATCCAAACTTTGGCCATTACGATTATTCGATTCGACGTAACAACTTTGAATGTTCATCCACGGTCCATCAACGAGGTAGTGGATAATAGCTTGAGTTTTAAGTGAACTAAACTGTATGTAGATAGAAAAATATTACAATGTTCATGAAACTAAGCCGCTAGCGGCTTGGCTAGTTGGCTGTAACTCATTTTTGCCCCAATGCAGGATACAGTCGTGTATGTCGTGGACCCGGCATAATGATTTAATGAAATAACACGCAGCCCTTAAAATGATATACAAGTTTATGTATATAGCATAGTATAAGCTTAACCTGGCTTGGAATCAGCGCACCCTAGCTCAGCCTCATG
>DWDX01004163.1:0-12055 GCA_018245675.1 Agara michaeli
GTGAGCACTTACGTCCTTAAAAGAACCCGCATGCAAAATTTGAAACTCCTAGCACTTGTAGTTTCTGAGATTTCGTGTGAGTGAGTGAGTGAGTGACCTTTCGCTTTTATATATATAGATAAAAAACGATCCAAAATATAATTATTGTTTACAAAAATTGTTCAGTAAAGGTAACCATTATCAAGTTAAGAACAGCTTTATAAAGAGAATATTTCCATACATTTTAATAACAAATGAAAAGTAAAACCAGAGATGTCGATATTAAGCAGCAAATCGGGTGTGAGATTGTTACTTCCTCATTTAGTCTTAGACAGAGTTCTCTCCATCGATACGACAAACAGAAACTGTCAAACTGCATAACTTTTCATATCTGTCATCAAAATCGTGATAAAACAGACTATTATTTGAGCCGTTTTTCTTTGACAGTCTTTTTATACTTGTATCTGTACGTCGCTTTCTTTTGTTTCCGCGCAGAATTCATTCTCCTCATTTCGAATACTCTCGCAATTAAACCGCTATAAAACTACTACTATGTCATCGTCTCACGCTGCGGCGCTCGCGCGTGGGGAATACGGGCCTCGAAGCTTTCCTCTTTACCCGTGCTGGACTCACAAGGAACACTGCCCCACGGTGACATCACCCCGCCACTAAGGGCATGGTGCTAGGCTCATAGTGCCTCCGCTCGCTAAATTGATTAGCATACATCTGCTTTATAACTATCAATAATACTTTAAGGCAGACTAATAGTTCATTACATATGACTTTCGCGTTTTCTTTTTTTAAATTATATATTCCTATTCCTATAACTTTCTGTGTAAAGGTGATAAAGTTAAAAAAATAGAATTCAGTCCATCACAGTTTTATACCATGTAAATCGACCAAAATCTCTCAAAATACAATTTTTTTTGTAGGAATATGGCGAGTTCTTGGCAGAAAGAAAAGTTATTGTGGAAGCACAAAAGAAGTTGTTGCAAGAGAAAAGAGAAGCCAAAATGTTGAGAACTGCTTAGTTATGTGCTGTTATAGTTGTATTTTAGGAATGTATTACAAAAATAGATAAATTCAGTTCTTAGACTTAGTTTTTTGTAATTTTATCCTTACGTAGCATTCACATAAACTGTATGTCAGGAATTGGTACAAAATATTCTATTATAAACTGGATACCAGTAATGAAATAAAACTGAGTGTATAAAATCTTTCCAAACATACATTTTGGTCACCTCTGGTTAGTTCAAAAGCACTATCTTAATTATAAAAACAATTATTACATGAACAATGTAATTTCATTTTAGGCAGAAAATACAATAGCTACAATCGATTGAGCAACTACTAAATTGATCGAGTTCTAGATTCATGCAACTGAGGTAGCATCTTAACAGCGGCTCGGATTCTTCAGAGTAGTTAACACGTCTACAATCACTTTTACCGAGAGGAAGCCTACACCACTTAATAATAACGAGTAATTGATGTTCTCCAAGATATGTAGTCCGCCAACTTGCACTTGCTCAGCATGGCAGACAATGGGCTTAATCATTCACAGTTGTAAAATAAGAGGGTCTATGATGAAGGTATTCTGCAGGAATAAAACCAAACTTTACTTCCCAATTTGTTGTTTATTAAATTTTTTTTTTGACATAAAACATTTTATGTTTCGACAATATTAAACATTGAAATTTCAAGTAAGTACAAGGCTTTAATTGTCAAATATGATACCATGTGTTACTAAACACTTAGATCAGTCTACCGTTCTAAATACTATAAACTATATACATTGTTTTATTAAATCTAAGAGAAGTTTACAAAAAAGCAACAATTCACAACACAAAATAAATAATTTTAAAATTAACAATATAAAATATATCTAGCCACCTAGCTTATGGCTATGAAGGTACTTTTATGTATATATACATACAAAACTAATATTACGAACGATCTATTCTCAGTATCACAAAAACAGTCTATTTTAATGAAGATGCAAAATGAGCCTACAACCAAAATTTTTACTTACATTCTATGCAAAAGTTTAAAAATTAGTCAACTATCTTCATATAAAAATAGATCTGTATTCTATATAGTAACTTTGTAGCACAATAGGATTTATTTTTTAAATCTTAATCTACCGTTTTATGAACAAGTAGGAAAGAATAAAATACAAAACTAATATATCTATGTATTACTAAATTACTATTACTAAAGCAAAGATGAATACCATATTTTCTTGATGGGAATATTCTAATAATTGTTAAAATAACGAAATGAAGTTATAGTACTACTTGTTGCATTCAAAAAATATTTTGTACTGTAAATAAATTTCAATGTTTGTACCCTGTTCAAGCGTTTATACATTAACCATTAAGATATTTGTCTGGTTGCATTGCCCTTACATTTATTATTCTATAAGTTGCTACTGTTTGGGACGATACACATGAACCCGACATGTGATTACCTATTTGGCTACGTTTGTGACATTTTTAACATTATTAATTTGATTTCATATACATAATGATTATAGCATGTTATAGAATCGGGTACGTTACCATAACGAATAATGTACTAACGCTGTTAACATAAAAATATATCGTAAAATGAAACAAAACTATATAATCATACTTACATGCACATTTTATGAGTGGAATGTCGAATATCACTCCAAAAATGTCTTCAGGAAATATGAAAATAATATGCGCATAGCAATATTGAAGTAAATAATTAAATCTCGATCTTGGTTGTTGAGGTAACAACTTTGATATACACAGGTAACCTTGTGACACTAACACACCATCAAATCGTACCCATATTTTTGTACATTTTGCTGTCAGCAAACAGCGGAATGTGAAACACGCTTAAATTTCGGCGAGCTCGGTAGAACTTCTGGCAACTCCGTGACCTTTTCGATTGTGAAGTCGGGAAGGTCAGATTCCATTGCATCTTTCTGCAGCGGAATCCAAACTGTACCACCTAACTCCGCCTCCTTGCCTCCCTGCGAGCAAGAAATTTTGGGCATTGCATTATCGTGGATAATGAAAATGATCACGTGATGTTAGTTTTTGTATTGAAGTATTGCTCGCAACTGCTATTCCCTTGATAATCGTGTCGAAGAATGAGTTACTTATGAGTCGCAGAGAGAAAGAGATGGCAATATGTGTTTATTGCGGGTGAAACTCACTTTGATGTCAGTTTCCAGTTTGTCGCCAACCATGATGCAAGTGCGAGCTTCGACGTTAAGTAGCTTGCACGCTTCCAGAAATATGTTCTGGTCGGGCTTCTCCCACGGCAGGTCTCCGGAGACCAGCACGCAGTCGAAGTACCGGCGGAGCGCCAACCGTTCGATCTTCTGCCACTGGGCGCGCGAGGGCCCGTTCGTGATCAGACCAAGAAGATAATCCTCCCTGTGCCACATTCATCGAGCAGCCTTTTGTTATTTCAAACCCCGAATACAATGCTGAAACTCAGCGCGTGTTACAACATAGACATAATGATCTTGCACTCGATAGCCGCAATGGAACTCGAACAAAATTGTATATTGAAAGGGGTTAAGAGTCCGAAGAAAGAATAGTTAAATAGTTTTCAATGCAAGAACATCTTCACTATATTAACATTGTGATATTCACACGTAATTTATTCATTATAAATTAGATGCGAAAAAACTTAAAGCTATTGTAATGCCACGTTGAATTGTAGGTCCTCGGATTATAGACTTGCTTGCGGGGGTGACCCCGCCGAGTTTGAGCATCTAATTTCTAATCGTCTCATTGTTGGTAATTTTTAACATTCAGCATGGCACTACTTTATGTAACAATTTGATAACGATGGAGATATTTTTTATTGAAAACTATCGGTCCACGAGTGCTAACTCACCTCGCTAGAGACAAATGTTGATCTGAAAAACAATCAGTTAGTAAAAGTACCTCCATAGTTATATTGAAATTTTTGAGGCAATGGTCATTACCTTCGCCGTGATGTACTCCCTCATACATTTTACAATTTAATTCAAACCTAAGTGATGCGCACGCGGCGCCCCGAGTTAAGTCACTCGAAGAGCAACAACTGAACTGTTGAAAAACAAGTATTTTATTAGCAACATGCGCTCAAAGCCAACCCAACGTCAGTTGCAAAGGCATTCTATTTCTATTCGTTTTTAATTCAATCGGTGTCGTTGAATTTTATTTTTATCTGTTTCTTGTGCGGTATTATTTATAAAATATGCCTTCACAGCCCATTGGCGTTGACTTTTCATGACATTGATAAATCAGTACCTATCGTACTGATATACACAGTATTATGTGGCATGCTTTATCCGATGGACTATGATATAATTAGTATCGGATGATTCAAGTACAATCTTTTTTGGATACATTTAAATATAGAATGAATAATGATGATTCATGGATTCGACGAAAACAATTACTCACCACATAACACCATGCACAAATAGACATCTTATAAGTGAGCTAATCCGAGATTGGTCTCCTGATATTGACAGTTTTATAAGAAGGACATTTAAGATGAAATTATAATCGCATGCAATTAAAATATACATACTATAATATAATTAGAAATCTCGGAATAACTTTAAAATTCTCATCTTGAATATAGAGGCAATTGCTTTGTTTCAAGTTAACCAGCGCATAATTTAAATACATAATTTACTCACAAGGTAATTGCCTCGGTAATTATAACAGTATGATTAACATTTATTACATCATGGAGAAATATTTTGACGAAATATTTTAAATGACCCCAATTTATTTGAATGAATGTGACACCGCGTAATATTTCTGCATAATATAAATTTTTATTACTATGAGAGATATCACACTTACCGCAATGATTCTAACAGATGAATTACATCTGGCGTCAGTGCCAAATTCTCAAATCTCAATTTTAACCATTCCGCAGATATATTTTCTGGAACAAGAGAAGTTTATGTAACTATCATTATTAGAACAAAATAATTGAGTTTGTATGGAAATTACATGAAGATGTGACTCTCCTGATGTTCATAATGTATTTTTATGATTGATATTTGTTTTTTTTTTTTAAACTTTTTATTAGAAAATTCATTAGTAGTTCTTTTAATAAACCCCCTTAATTCATTAAAGAAACCTTTTTGTATTGGCTTTTTTTTTAAAAACGTTTTTATTGTATTTTATGGCGATCTTAATTAAAAAAAAATGAAAAATATTGGTAACAAATGACGAAATCGGAAATTTCATTCATTCTTTTGTGATGATTATAAGTACAATTTGAACATTTGACAACTAATTGAAATGAATCGCAATATATCTAAAAATGTTATTATATTTACATAATAACCTTCTCCATGTCGTCGCAACATTTATCATTTCAAAATTAGAAAATAACTATTTACTCACTTTTAAATTTAGATCTATGGTTGAATTACAGTAAATATTACATTTTTACCAAGTATTTCGTGCCCTGAAGTTGCATACTTCAAATTAAACTGGGTGTTTAATAAAGTGTTTAATAAACAAAAAATAAGTTATAGAATAAATACGATAAATTATTGAAGAAACAGTTTATGAAATCGTTAATTTTATATATCCGGTGTATTGCGTTGCCATTAGAGTTACATATGTAGCTACGGCGGGCAATGGGCAAGCAGCCAGCTTTCCGCGTAAAATCTGTGTCTCGAACATTTGTAGGCCAGTTGAGCTATTAACGAAACTTCTCTTCTTAGTTTAAAATAAATATGAAGGATAACAAAATAATTGAAAATATTACACTTATTAAAAAAACAATAATAAAAGGACAGCGTTCAAAATTGAAATTCTATATTATTTTTAATTCAAAACATGGTTATCTAGAGAATTTAAAAAAAGCAAAATACAAAAGCAATACTTGTGAATTAATCGATAAGTAGGTACCAATTCGTTTTCATAAAGATAATTAATCTAATCTAGATTATCTCGAAGTGATCACGTAATGTTAATCAATATGCGCACTTTTTATACACTAGTCGCCCGCTTGCCTCAACATACCAAAACAAAAGATGTTTAACTAATTAACTAATTATTGTTTAATACAATAAGACAAAAAATTGAGCACTTATTTGTGGTATCACGAATATAATACGCAGCGACGTATAAAAGTATAGGTATATTTCGAGCACAGATTGTTTCGTCAATATGGTTTATTTATTATACGATATGTAAATATAGATAAGGCATATCCGTAGATAATATACACATTTAATAAACGTCATACACTGTTATCGCACGTTATTATTTAGTCGTCATTATTGATCGTACGTCGGCTTTTGGAAGCTATTCACGCTGTGAGAGACACTTGGAAAAAACCGATGAAAAGAAACACCCAATACTACTTATTTATAAATACACACGCGACGAGAATTATAATGGGATAAATGTAAATGACAGTTTTCTTACAAAGCTTGTAGGTACTTACTTGCAATGTGTCTGTAATTTTTCGGTAGGGAATTGCGCCAGAGCAATTCTGGCCATTCGTCCAATCCGTAGGACTCGTCATCGGGGCAAGCTCGAAAGTCACAAAGGAATGATGATGCACTTTTTGCCGCCACATCTCTGGGTATGCCGAACTGCTGATGCATTATTTCTACAAGCTATTTTAAACAAGGTATAATTATTAACAATACAAAAATTTAACAAAAAAACGACTTAAAACAAATTTTTCCACGCTTAGGAATAGTTATTTGTTTTTTTTAATGTAGTATTAATTTAAACTAAATACTAATCAATAAATGAATATTTACAATATCGATATATAAAAAAGAAAAAATACTCAATTAGAAGTCCAAAACAAAAATTCAGCCCGTATTTTCTCAATCTTAGAGGTGTTTTTTTCCAAAAACAAAGAAAGAATTTTCCAAATTAGTAAATAAATAATAGACTTTTTTTGAAGTTGGTTATAAAAATCATAGATTTGATTTATATTTTTTTTAAAGTTTTCATTTTAGTTCCTGCATTGAGACAAAGCCTATTGTCTCCAAGGAGACTCATATTTAGAAACGCACCATGATTGAGCAATAATTCTATTACAATGTTATCATTTGTGATTCACCTATGCTCACGTTTTATAAGTGCCGTCGGGGAATACCACATTATTTATGTCAAATGTGCATTAGAAAGAGGATAAATTCCTTATACTACCTCCCCATTGACTCATGTACAGAAATTATTTATTAACGCAAGAACTCAAAAAAAAAATTAAAAAAGTGTATGAAACTACATAAAGGCTACTTGATATTTAGTATGTGATGTATTATAAAAATATAGGTACTTCATATTGACTTAAGTATATCACTGCAAACAGTTCGGGTTATAATAAATCCTAGGACATGAACAAATTGATTATATTAGCGTTAAGCATTAATAATATCTACAGCTGTAACTACTTTAACAGTTGCATAAGCAATGTCTGTGTTTCAATATGTACCTATGTGTCTTATAGCTCAGTTGGGTTACAGCTCTTCCCACTATATTTATGTCAGGGAAGTATCTGTTCGGTCCAGGAATAGTAGGGTCAATGATCTGAGTGCCAGACAGTATTCATACAATTACCTGTACTTTGGCAAAGCGTTCACTGTGTAAATTGATATTGTTCAACAAATATGTGTTCAATGTGAATTGTATTTTCAAGTTTTGAAAATATATTGAAATACTAAGAATCACAGATAATTATGAGTACATGAATATAATTTAGTATAAATAATATATCAGTTTTGAGTTTGCGATATGGTTGTTTATTTAAAAAAAAAAAATTGACACACTATACCAGTAAAGACTCACAGTATTTACAGAAGGACAAACAAAACATAAGAAAAAAGTATAAAAAAATGTTAAGTACACTTAAAACATTTTAAAAATGAATGTAATAAAAGTTTGCTGTGAAATGATTATTGTGTGTGACGTGTATTAACAATGTTGCACAGTCAGTAATTAGTCTCCAAACAATTTTTTGCCCAACTCCATTAATCGGTGATTTCTACACATTTTAAGTGCACCAGCTTTCTTCAAAACAGGTATAACACTCTCATTAGAATCTACTAATCTACAGAGGAAGTCTTCAAATGCAGATTTTACATTTGGAGCCAAAGTTCCAACTTTAATCTTAGTAAGCATTTCCGTGATGCCTTCAGCCCACCCACTTTCTATAGCAAACTCTGATATCCACGGTACAATAGTTAGTACTCCACTCATGGTCTGCATGCCCAAGAACCAGAGGTCAGCTATTTCATTCCAATGTTCTTTGTAAGCCATTGACACAACAAGGGCATTAGGATCATTTGATTCATCCACATGATAAGCATCCCACAAAAATCGA
Organism: Agara michaeli; assembly: GCA_018245675.1. Classification (NCBI taxonomy): domain Eukaryota; kingdom Metazoa; phylum Arthropoda; class Insecta; order Lepidoptera; family Hesperiidae; genus Agara; species Agara michaeli. Next base: position 8,326 of record DWDX01004163.1, read on the forward strand.
ATTGTAGATTGTATGTACCTGCATATGGAAAAGTCATTCTTTTTCACTTTACTAGCTTGTTGTTTTAGCAACAGAAGTCCTAAGACAGCAAGATGCCCATGAAGCACCAGATTTTCGGGTATATTCTTCAATTCTGGCAAGTTGTTGAAAATGAATTTCAGTAATGTATTAAAAAGCATACTGTTTTCAACAACTTTTGGAGCAAGTACAGTCAAATTCATGAAGATATTGCAAAGACTGACCATAGCGGCCCTTGAATCCTTCATGTCCTCTAATACTTTGGGGTCCAGTTCAGGTTCTGGTTGTGTTTTGACTTTGCCTCGTTCAGATTTTGGCACAGGTGGTTTTTTGTAATGTACAATAGACCAATGGAAGTTCATAGCCTCATACAAAATATCTTCTTGTTTCAGATTTAAAACAATGTCTCTAGCTTTATCTTCCACAACTAAATGGCACAGAGCTGGTAGCATAAGCCTTAGTATATTGAGTTGACCCATTAGTGAAACCTCTACAGCCATAGGTTCACCGTCAGATTTATTCTTTTCAGATAGTTTACGAGCTCGGTAAGCATGGAAAGAATCATTTGCAAGACTAAACATAAATGGCAGTAGAGCATAAATCTGATCTCTCATAGCTGTTGTTTCTTGTGCAATCCATGAGACGAGAACTCTGATCATAGCACACACAAACACTTTCTCAGCATCAGGAAGTTTGTCACGGTTTTTGTCATTAGAAACTTTAGTCAAAATAGATACAACAGCATTAAATGCTCCTTTTAGACTAGTGTAAACAGATTGTTTTTCCTTCTGTTCTAAATCTAACTGGTCGGTAGCCATATAATTGATGGATGATTCCAGAACAATAAAGCATGCTGTCACCAATTCAGCGTTTGCATAAGCTTGTTTAAAACTTCTATCTTCAAGTTGCATCCTCACTTCAATAGCACATAGTTGCAAAAGTAGAAGGAAGAATTTTTTTGGATTCTCCTCATCGTTAAATGTCCACTCAACTCCCAGGAGTTCGATAACATTAGCAGCGAGTTTCAATGCAGGGTCTCTTTGGTTCTTTCCAATCTTGCTCGTCAAAATGTCATGTAGAGCTCTGTAAATACTCTGTGGCCATGTTTCATCAGAGGATCCTGGCACAACAGTGGTCTTATTACAACTGTATAAAAGTGCATTTAGTACTGTAGCTAGTTCAAATTTCCTTTCAGATTGATCAGTAGCAAAATCTAATGCTATCTTGTTTACTAAAGCATGGAAGGGCTTTGGATCACTACCCCAAGCTGCAGGGCCATATCGACTGACCAATTTAACGAGGATATTAAGGGCCTCATCCGTTTGGAAACTTTGGTGAGAATATATCTCGGACATTTTCTTTATAGCTCCAACTTCTATTAGGGCTTTTTGTCCCGTCTCGTGTTCGGCAATGCATTGGAGGCACGTATATGCTTCACTAATGATAATGAGGTTGTCATCATAGTCATCATTATCCGATGTCTGCACAATTTCCAGGAATACAGGAATATTGGCAAGCATTTCCGGGTGCGTCGACAGCTCGGGTTCATTGCAGAAGCACGTAAGAATCGACATCGCGACCGACTTATACACGGATGGTGGGCAATCATCCTGCTCGTTGGTTCCCGTTAACAATTTCTTTAAAAACTTGAACCCTATAGCCTCAAACAGCGCCTTCTTAGCCTGGGCATTGCAGTCTTTGCCTTTCACTAGTTTCGTCACCATGAAAAGTGCAGCGAATTTTTCCGTATCGCTTTTCGCTGACTTCAGTATGAGCACGCATTTTTTTATTGGCTCTGAAATGTCTCCCATTGTCACAAAACACTCGAACGCGGACACAAAACGCAGCAGATCGCGCTTCACTGAGACCACGCGCGAGTGAATCGGGCGAACAGTCTACATCACGATTATAATTAGCGCGAGTTCTCTTCCAAAATAACTAAATCTGGACGTCGAGCTCACGTTCTCCAACTATGAAAGTTCTATTTATAACACACTGGAACGTGAACGATCAACACGCGGATGCATAGAACGTAGAAGCAAAACGAAGATATCAACGACGTAGAATAGCTTACGGTGACAGCGCGCGCACACAATCTATTCGTCAAGCCTCAATTTCCATGACCGTGGCAATGTCAAGTGATAAATTTATGAAATAAAATATTAATACTCACCTGATTGCAGGCTTTACTGTCTCCTTTTCTTGTTTGAATAAGCGTATTGTCTAAATCGAAAAATATTGCCGAAACATCGTAATTTTCTTCATAAATACCATCCATAATGTACGTAATGAAACAAAAATCTTTATTTTGCTCTGTTTTGCAGTACTGTATTTGTGGCTGTCTCGTCCTCGAATAATTCTAGCTCACTCTTACTTTTCATGAGTAAAGAAGATGGACTATACTCTATCTCTCTTTAAAAACTCGTATAACAATGTGCAGAATATAGCTTCGTGTGCCATCTGGCGTCACATTTATTATATAATAAGAATCTAAGCACTATGCGGTCATATTTGATTTCAGTACCACTCGTTAGATGGCGTTAAAATATTATAAAACCAATTTTTCTGACTAGTATTAATTACAGTTACAGTTACAGAACTGATATGATATCAGGTAGTCCATTGATAGTCTTGAAGTAAGACATAAAGTATTTTTATTTTGATAAAATGAAAATTTTAATAATAGATAGAGACCAGTGGGGACGTTTTTTTCTATACAACAATGATGACAGAACCTTACGGAAGATGTGCAGTTCACGCATGCTACGTTCTCAATGTCTTAGATCGATCGATCTATATCGATTGATGGAGCTGCTTTGTATTAACAAATGTCCTTACCATTGGTACTACATATATTATTAGTTCATAATTATACACAGGCATAGAATAAATTATATATAATATGTAAATACTAGGTATAAGCATTATAACTAATGTGTAATTCGTGTTAGTTTATCCGCTTAGTTTTTTCCAACTAAGTACATATTTTGTTTAGATTATGAAGCGGTTTATTTTGGAAAGTTTATATAGGTATATAATATCTACATTCCTTTCAAATTTAGGTTCAAATAATAAATAATAGTTGATTTTTTAGTCGTAAGCCAAGATAGCAGACAAACTGGCTCAACTAAGCAATATATAAGCACAACACTAAGATACTGAAATACACACAAACTCACACACACTTAGAATACCTATATACCAGCAACTGTCGAGGCACAGAAGGAAACGACGCAGATTTATGCAGCGGCTTGCTACGACTTATATAGCTAGAGAGAGCAGTAGGGTACGCGGTCTCCTTTTCGAAGCAACCCATTTGTTAACTAGTACAGTATTCACAAGGTTACTGGTTTTTTTATAATTTTTTGAGCAGTTAGTGGACAACCTCGATTTACAGTCTTATGCGTTAAATGTATGTAGGTCTATTTTTATATATTTTTCTATTTAGGTGGTCATATAGATAATGCTTCACGATGCTGCCTAATCACAGAAATGTATGCGATAGGACCTTTGTGAAGACTGCCTTCATTTATTATATTAATTTATGAGATCACCAAAAGAAGTTTCCTTAAATTATTACACACATTTTTCTGTAACATGTGCTTTATTTGGTCGTTGTCATGATTTGATTTTTTAATGCCTCGTTGGTCGGGCGGTTGCTAGCGCGACTGCCGATCGGGAGGTCCTGGGTTCAAATCCCGGGTTGGGTACT
>DWDX01004164.1:0-12054 GCA_018245675.1 Agara michaeli
TAAAATGCACCAAATTTCAGTATTTTAAGGAATTTTATACTTGACCACGTGAGTTTCGGTTTCGGTTTCGGTTTCGGTCGAAACTGAAGCCCCGGCCGAACATTCGGTTTCGGTTTCGGTTTCGGCCGGAAAACCAGTTTCGGTCGGACACTATTAAACACCCAATGCCTTTGTACACTATACAATCAGATTAAATCTTATATTAGTTCATTAATTGGTTACAGTGTGCTATATTATTAGGTAAACAGTAAGTAAACTTTCGGCTATTAACGAAAGGCGACCGTAGTAAAAGAAAAGCTTATCGGTCATATCAGATTTTGCTATAATTATATAGGTATAATCACCTCGTAACATATTTATTAACGAATTTTATTTTTACCTGTACTAATTAGGTACTATGTATATCCGTAAGTATATTGATTGGTGAAGACTATTTTACTTAACATATTCATATGTTAAATAAATTCGAACCATAAGTGTCTAAAACTGATAATTAATATGTATTGCGTTTAGACGTATAATATGCACATATTTCGTTATTCATGATCGTAGACATCAATGAATTTTCTTATTACGCTCACCGTAAAATATTTCATTTTTGTTGTCTACGTTATATAACGTCAGTTCAGATTGATCGTTAAACTTTTTTCGGAACGTATGCCGATGCCAAGATCAATCCGATTGTTTGGACGACAACGGCAATAAAACGATTCTATCAAACGTAAATGTGCACTGTTTCGCTGTCAGGTGTATGGAACATCAAACGAATATAAATACTAACGATGTGGGTATCGTAATTAAATGGTTATTGAACAATCGAAGGTTAACACGATCGTTGTGACAATGATTCAAGGAAACTAATAACAATATTCGTTTCTTGCCCCGTTCGTTATTATTTTCTTGTATAATATTGTCATGAGAACTTCAGGCGATTTTGACGTGGTCTGGACGAGATGATTTAAATCGAATAATAGCAATTTGCCTACTAGTTATACTTCTGGATATGGCTCGCAAATTAGATATTGTTTTTTATCACATATTCGTGGGTCACCTTTGGTTGGCGTTTCCTAATTACGTGACACAACTAAAAAAAACAATGATGTATTATGTAATTTGTGTTGTGATTATATTAACTTGACTAGCGAATTAGGTCACCTTGTAAGGTTAGGTTAGGTCACCCTGTAAGGTTTATAAATAAATAAATTAAAAAAAAAAGAAAAAGAGAAGAATGAAAATATTGCATTTCAACGGCCAAAATACAGTTGACCTGATAATGTATACGGAACAGTACAAATGTCTCGACGTAGAAGGGACACGCTGTAAAGAAAATATATGCGGTCAATAACACCAACGGGAGCATTTGACGGGCTTTGCGATGCCTGTTAATAACCAGAGGAAAGCATTTAACTGCCATTGTTACGAAAACAGCGTTTTGATAATACGTTCTTTAAAAAGGGTGAGCCAAATGGATGTAACATACACCTGATATACATATATACTTAAATACAATTTTATAACAACTATGTATATGTTTGATTCTGCAATAAGTGCTATAAAATTGTTTTTAACAACGTCAAAACGTTTGAAATAAAAAATAACAACTTACTCGTGCCAAGTATGAAATTATGGTATAATCGACTTCAAAAGTAACATTTTTTTCAAATATGCGTGTGCGCCTCTGTGGTAGGACTATTTACATATTATTCTCTAAACAAATCAACCGATTTATATGTTGTTTTAAACATTTCGACAACAAATAAGTTAATAGCGTGTCTTAAAAACCAAAGCAACGTTGTATGGAACAGTTTATAAAGTTGTACTTAATATAATATATCAGAAAATGTTGTTATATTGATTGATTGTTATAATGATTTTCATAAAATTATTTTAAAGAAAAAAACAGATTTATGCATTTATTCTACCTATACTATCACATTTAAATGCAAAGATGCAATAAGAAGATAACGGAAGACAAATTTCTCTCGCCCGCATTTCTGGTTATTGTTAATTACTTTTTCGCAGAATACGCAAATTTGTGCGTATAGCGTTTATCTGGTTCTTAAGATATGATATATGCGTTTGGTTAGAACGATTTCTTTAGAAAAATTTGAAATACGACAGTGCATATATTAGAATTTAAAAATAAAACAGTTGTGTGATCAGAAGTTGTATGCCAGAGAGCCAGACGATATGGAGCCGTTCGTGCGCTCCGTTTCACGCGCTGTTTATGTGACCGTTCTTGAGTCAAATAATAGTACTCTTGTCCTCATTAGATGCTCTGCTCATGTTTGTGTATTGTAATCGCACAAAACGTTTCACAGGAGAACTTTCTGGACAATTGCCCGAGTGCTGCAAGTTTCGAAATATGCTCACTAAGTACTGCGAGCTGAAAGTATTCCTAATTTAAATTTGATACAAAAATTGTAAGACTTTTTGATTGTTAAGTTATGGGTACAAGTATGTACGCTTAATATATTCCTTGTATTTCATATGAAACGTTCTTAAAATATTTTGTTATTGTAAGAACATACTTAGCGAACTTAGGAGAGGGTGGGTGTCGACAACGATACCTATTATGATAGATAGGTTTAGGCATATCTCCACTGATACTGTCGCAGTCGGGTATTTTCAGTGACAGATCAAATAATCTGTATCTGTTGGCGTGATGGGACTATCTCGTCTCGACAGCCGAGTGCGCGCGGTGTGCGAGCGCACGATATTTGATGATAAATATTAAGCATGTTGAGATAATGAGAAGTACCATAGATATTGTTATGCCAATTCTACTAAGTTCGAATCTGAAAACGGTGACTATTATCTGAATACCACATCTACTATTCTATTTATTAATCATTTCAATAAATATAATATGTAAATTAAGTCAAAGATTAGCGATCATCAATATCTAGTTATTAACTTTTTTAATTAACACACTCCTCTGGTAACACCGTCTCCGGCATTTAGTTTTTTAAATGTATAGTTTAGAAATGGTACATTAAAATGTTTTTGAAAATAGCGTCATTTATTTCCTCGTGCAAAGCGTGCATAGAACAATTAATTCAGTGTTTAAAATATTATGTTCAAACGAAAATAACGATGCTGATGAATATGACAATTATCAGGGTAATTAGACTACGACGATTGGCAAACTTTTACAAGCGAATTGTTACAATATGTACATTTAAACAATGATCATTAGCGAAGTGTATTTTTATAATTCTTTGGTACAAAAACAAAGTTCTTTATGTTTTAAAGTAGTCCACAAATATTTAAAGTATTCCACTCACAATGGTCCTGTGTCGTACGTGTTCTTAGGACTTCTAACTGTATATTATTTGATTTTTTACGATGTCGAATGAGCGTCTTGAGATTCGCCAGTTTTGGGATAGTTCGTAGAGGTGATGTCATGGACCGACGAGGACTCCGTAACCGACACATCTTGTCGCCCACAACGCTATGATTCATTCCATATTTCATTAGTTTCCATTCGTGTTGCTAATGATAATTTATCACACGATATAATACAAGTGGTTATGTACGTGTGTGTCATTAGTACAGTACGTTTTTATTAAAACTTTTTCTCTCGATACTAAAAGTGATAAAAATATATTTTGGTTGTATGTATTTAATGAATATATTCGATTGTTGTCGCACCAATAAAATAATTATTCGTTTTTGGGATTGTGTGTGCTGTAATGGACATTTATTTATTGATTTATTTCAAACGATACTATCTTTCAGCGCACACATATCATGTAAGTATCAAATACGTTTTCTAGGTCAAATTACTTAATGATCCAGTGCGACGGCTCTGAGCAAGTTTATTTTGAAATCGTTAACCGGAAACTAGGGACCGTTCGATAATTGAATAAGCCAACAGAATAATGTATCGATGATTAACATTACGGTTCCTGCGGTGTCATGTTTCTGTTTGCTTATCGTCAAATTAAATTGGTTACGCTCTAGATAGTCGAAGATCTTGATATGTGAGAAGTCGTTCTAGCGTAGACGCTTCAGAGCTGTGTATCGTGGGAATAGATCACTAAGATCACGATTTTCTTTAGCGAGCACTAAACGACACTAATAATAATACAACGAAGTAAATTTACAGATTGTTTCATCGGCGTTGGCAATTAACACTGACTTTATAGAAATAAAAATAAACTTGATTCTTTTCATTCCCTCTATTAGAGCTCTTTTTAAAAGCACTACGACTACATAATGTCGAAATGTTTCTTAGAACAGTAGGTTTGTGATTGAGCGAAGCTTTTGAGTCGTAAATTAGCGGAGCTGGTATCAGAGGCTTAAATATGAAAGTGTAGCTATAAATAACTTCAGTAGGTACAACGAAGCTGTTCCTGCCCTTAATTTATTTTGGTAAGGTTTCTCTTGAAAATAAATGAATTCGTTCTCAAAAGAAAATATTTTGAGGAAAAATTTATATCCTTAAATTACCTAATGAATGTCCAATTTGAAAATGTACCAACATTTCCGTAAAGCGGGATACGTGACGATAAAAGTTTCGCGAAAATATTTTTTGGAACGAAGTTCCTTATTTACTCGTTAATCGAATGATCTGTTGGCATATCTCTGGTTGACTGCCTTTATTACTCATGAATCCTACCTTACTTTATGTTGTTGCTCCTTGTTAAAAAAAAGTATTTAACCTCGAATACGTTTATAATTTTTTCACCCGCGAAACACGGATTAGCAAATTTATTGACGAAGCCGAGGGCAAAAGAAAGCCGGTTTATTCACTTCGACTTCCAGTTCGACCATGGACAGTGTCCATTAGTTATCTGATACTTAGATTTTTCTTTTTGTAAATGCTTCTTCAAATGTCATAAATTATTATTTATAATTTATAGCATTTATGCTTATCGTATTTGAAGAAATCTATAATGCTATCTTTTAAGGAGAATAGTCATATTTATAGAATAGTAAGTTTTTAATGTGCGGAATTACCACATGCACATAAATAAGAAATCTGCATAAAATGTAGTTTTAATTTTTTTTAAATTTTTTGCCAAATTGCTTTTAAAAATTCAGGATTTTATATTAAAGGCATTGGTAACTGGTTTTATAATTACTGCTTGTTTATTTATGTCGTTTAGTAATCCATATTTATTGTATTTCTTTTGTTTAGGAAATTTCTACGCAGCTGAAATAGTTTCTGCTTTGGAGTATCTTCACGCTCGCAACATCGTGTATCGGGACCTGAAGCCTGAAAACCTGCTTTTGGCAAGGGATGGCCATTTAAAAATCACAGATTTTGGCTTTGCGAAGAAATTGACAGACCGCACGTGGACGCTATGCGGGACCCCTGAGTACCTCGCACCTGAAATCATACAAAGCAAGGGGCATAACAAAGCCGTCGACTGGTGGGCATTAGGTTAGTACATATTTATACATACTTATTTATATAATAGTATGACTCGCGCTGTTTGGCGTTTGCTCCTACGTATTACCTGCAAAGTTAGACGCACTATAGTTGCATCTGTTTCTATAACAAACTAGACTTACTTATGTTCCAAGGGTTTCCGATAGCTAGGATCACTAAAACTAGAAGTTCTAATTTAGTTCTTAAAGGGGGACATGCGTATTTCACAGACCTGAAAATCGGCCATATCATAGTAGTCTGTAGTAGATTCGTGTTTATAGCAATTAATTAAACATATTATTAATAAGGCGTCCATGTATCGAATTAGTTTTTTTATCGTGTATTAAATTTAATTTTTTAATTATAGGCATTGAGTTTGACTTTTATGTGTTTTTTAAAATATTGTTAATGTGCAATTTAGCGAAATAATTGTAACATATCTTATTAACTAAGTACAAAGTATTTTATTCTAAATAGCAACACGTAATAGTTTCTAATAGCTTCACCTTTTTTCACGAAATAAAAACTTCTTGGGGCTGAAAAATATGTTTACTGCTACCTAATTGCAGTTTTCTTCGCGTTATTTATAGTACTTAATGCATGTTGTTATTTTAATAGAATCATTAAAGACTAATACTTATAGATCTTGAGAATCTTGTTTATTTTCATCTTACCTGTATGTGACTTGGTAATATAAAGTAAATTTCATCATATTTTTTTTCTATAATGGTAGTATCGTATTGTCTCATATTGTGCTTTCTAACCTTGGATTAGAATCTATCAATGAGCCTGACGCCTACTTCTGGCAATAAATAACAACTTAAACCTTACTACAATACGAACGATGATATTGGCATGTCTTCAGCTATGCCCGCGCAAATACACTCGACTATGGACGTGGTATGGATAGTCGTCATACAGAATAGAAACCTAAGCTCAGCTTAGGAATAAAATTTAGTTTATTATAAAGCCATTTTAATATTGGATTAGTCTGTGTACCAACAACAACAACGTGTGTAAAATCGTATTTCACACCTGTATCCGTTTAATACTGTATCAGTTGAAAAATGAATAAAGTATTAAGTAGTGTATGGGTGAAATAGTTCATGAGGGAGTAAAATAATACGAGATAAAAGTTCGTTTAGCCGATTACAGTTCATGATGTAATCTTTAAATTTTCTATTTAGTCTACGAGGTTTCGGTGGGTGGGTGGTTGCCGCTATCCTCTGATACAATCAATGTCATGTGTTGTTTAAAATTGTTCCACATGTTTAGGCGATATAATGACGTTTCCCATCTTTCGTTCGTAAATCAAGTACGCTACGGCATTGTTAGTTTTTCTACGCGGTACTTATCATCTACCTACGATTCTGCCAATTTTTTTTATTTTCTTAGTTATTCCAGAATAAATGAAAATATTGCTGCGTGGCAATAATACTTCCTCGAATCATACGTTGTCAGTAATAACTTCGGAGGTAATAAGAAGCAGTGGTAGCCTTTCGCTTCGGGACTTTGGGTTCAGATTTTAGCATGCACCTTCGAGTTCGTTAAACTTACGTGCGTTTTATACTTTAAACATTAAATATTTACTGCTATAACGGTGAACGAAAATGTCATGGAGAAACCTGCACACCTTAGAGATATCCACAATGTTCTCGAGTTTTGAAGTCTGTCAATCCGCAATTGGCCACCTTGATACACTAAGGCTTTTTAAACCTCTTTATGGTGAAGTGAAGTGACTCAGCGCAAGCTATTGGTGTAATTTTAATGACCTCGACAGCCTTGACCTTTGTAGTGACTTTGCCATAATATGGTGAACTGGTGAACCTTTTTGTTTTGAAGCACGAAATATATTAACACACTGGAATTGTTTCCAGTCATTCGTTTCTTTGTCCACAGTACGAACAGTGTCACGCCACTTACTCATTGGAGTGAAGGTCAAAATTGTTTTAACACGCTATTCGGTTCGCTACACTGTTTGTATTTGTCCTAAAATAATAACTCACTACTGATTTATTATTTTTTCTTGACATTGTGCAAAGTAGCATAGTCCATCTTCCAAAGAGCATATGATTCGTAAACAACATGAACATACATGATATATGTATATATAAATCCGCCGCAATACACATTTGTGCAGGATGTGGTTGCGTTTGTCGCTCTCGTATTGAACTTATTAGCCTCAGAGAAGGTGTAAATAATACGTTATAAAGCGTCTGAAAATTACATATACACATACATTCGGAATAAGAACACAAAACTTAACTATAACGCATGTGACTTGTTTTTAAGATTACACAAGCAGATAAAGGTAAACAATGTTTATATAACTCACTCAAATCAGAGACGATTCAAACAAATTTACAGCGATCTGTATTGAATGAAACGTATTCATGTGAGCAAAATAAATATTACATAGTTCATAGTAATATACTTAAAGTAATATTGATTAGCCTTAATTGATAAACGTGTAGCACGTGTGGCAATATTGTTTGGAAGCTGTCCGATGTTAGACTGCTTGTTTACCGGTAGTGAGGGATTGTTGAGTTTTGAATCATATGTTCTTCATTATAAGGATCAGATGAAATGGAGCCGAATAATGATACAGTTCTATGTATAATTGTTTGCGAAGACGCATGTTGTTCGTTGCACGCGGCTGTCGCCACTGGCCGGTGGCCATAGGTGGCCGGCGACGTTTAATGTAATGTGTACAACATCATTATTTAATGTGTTAGTGATATATTCTCTCGCCCGAACTCGTCTCACCGTTCGGTGCCAGATGTATAAATGCGCTGCGATAATTTATAGTAGCCATGGTACACTGTGTATTGATAGACAAACCGCCTCGCGTACCCTTGACACGGGATTACCAACACGATATAGAACACTGGCTGTATGTACGCTTAGAGTTTACCGTATCGCTGAATGACATTTAGTAATGCAAAGTGGGCCGTGATGTTAATAATAGTTTTGTATATTTCAATGTATTATACATTGGCGATAGCTAAGTGGTACCCGCAGAACTAGGTAATTGAAGTGGTCCGCGGTGAACGTAAGCCGAGATCAATTAAAATATGTAAACGGAACAGCAATTGAAAATCTATAGAGCTTTACATAAAGATTATTCTGTGGAAATTATCCTGTTCTCCTTCCGAGAATGTGAATATTCTAACCTAAACCATAAAACAATTGTATTTTGTTTGATTTTCAGGTGTGCTGATATATGAGATGCTGGTCGGCTACCCACCGTTCTACGACGATAATCCGTTTGGGATCTATGAAAAGATTCTCAACGGTCGCGTGGACTGGCCGAGACATCTCGATCCCATCGCCAAGGACATCATTAAGAAGTTGCTAATCCAGGACAGGACAAAACGACTTGGGAACATGAAGGTGTGAATTCTACTATAAAAGTCTCATCTAAATAAAACAGTATTTTAATACCTAAATATTAGTGCAACTAATTGGTTTAAAAGTTAAACGAGAAACCGTAATGCTGTTTATTTTAATACGGTTTTATACATTATTGCACTGAATTGAGTGAAACTGGGTTCTTCAATTATATTCTTCTAAAAAATGGACGGATACACGAATTTCATTCGATTTGGCTTGTATCCAGACGTACATAACTCTTTAACTAACACTTGACATTTTGCATAGTACATTAGATTTCCAAATTTACACAGTTACTTTTCGGACAGTTGCAAATTTCACGAAAGTTGTTTGCCATCAACACGTCACTCTGTAAAAAACTTGTGTTTTTATAAACGTCTCGTGTATTATTTGGACTACACGCAATATTGTTTTCTTATTATGCCACTAATAACTTGTGTGTAAACATTGGCAGATGGAATATTTCCGGTCATTTGTTCGTCGCATTCACGTCGACTCTTACTAACAATATTGAAAGTCGCAATATCGAGTATATTTCTGCCACTTTCCGCTTTTCCTGCACACGCAGGAGAAATTGACATGTTGCACATACGCGGTGCATTACTAAGTATCGTGGAGAGTTCGCCACGCGGGAATGTGTGTTTAAACGACTGCAGTTTCTAGTGGTTGGTTGTTTTCACCGAGCTTTTTGCCGAGATGTCGCGGTGATTTTTAGAAAGCCATCAGTCAGGTGTCCGAGCTCAGGCGGCGACATCAAAAGTTGCTGTCCACGGCGACTGACTTATATCGCGACATAAATACACGCCGCTCATTACCCAATGCCCACCCACTTCGAGGCTGCTCCCTTCTGTGCCGCCTGTTTCGCTCCAAATCAATACACTTACGCCTATATTTGAGATATGAGAATATCAAATTAATTATATTTCACGCTTCGGGTAATATAGGTACGATTTCGCTGTATTGTTCCGTTTAATAAAATATATTTGATATAGTATGAAATTAATTTTCTAAATGGATGAGCAGCGGCTACGTGCCTCTTCGATATTCTCAGAGAGTTACCAAATTAGCGTAAGTGGTTAATCCAACCGAAAGTTCCGATCTGCCTCATTAAATTTAAGAATTTACGAGGTCTAACTACATAAGTCGCAATAGCCAATAATAACAAAGTTCCTCTAATTTTAGCCACTTACTGAACTAATGGGTGGACTGTGGTAAAGAGTGATGGACTGAGCGATTGTTTATAGATTCTACTCTCTGCTACGATAGATTTGTATACACTTTTTTATGATCACAAACAGACATTTTATGGATCGTAAAGACTTTAAATGTGCCAACCGGTTTTTAGACACTTGGTTTTTGGTTATCTAGACGCTGCTATATGGATGAATACGGTTCGTTATAACACGGTACGAATGACCCAGGTCTGCATATTTTTTGAATTTATGTGGGTGCAACGTAGCAATGTTACATACATTGCGTCGTTGAAATATTTAACATGAATATGTTCATAAGCCATAAATGTCCCTTGAGATTATTACTTTTCTTTTTATGGATCTGAGTAAGCATTACATATAAGGTCTAGAGCTGTCTCTTGCAGTTCACCCGACGTTAATCGAGGGATTCCTAAAAATACCACCGTTTTCTTTGTTGCAGTGTGGCTCGGAGGACGTTAAGCGGCACAGGTGGTTCAAACACTTGGACTGGGCTGACGTTTTTATGAAGAAATTGCAGGTTTGTTTGAATATAAAACGTTCTCGATGCTTATCCACTTATGAGTTAAAAATATACATGAACATAGATTGTGATTGAAACTGTAACGAAATATAGTTTGGAATCATTTTAACAATAACAATACCTAAATACTGAAAATTTGCAAAATACTATATGAAAGTATAATAATAGTGTTTTTAATCCTTTTTGTTATACAATAAGGAAGTGGTCCGCCAGTCTGTGAATAGTTATGCCGTATCTGATAATGAGTATGATGATGTAAATATTTGTCCTGGGTGGGAATCGAAGCTACAGCCCTCGGCTTAGCAATTAGATTATCTACAATTGAGCAACGGGCCAGTAAAATAAAAATTAAATAAGATTTATTTTTATGCTTTTTCGATCACCAATTTTGCTGTACTATTTATAACAACATTTTTTTTTTTTAATTTTTTTTTTCTGCCTACCCCGTTAGGGACCTGGCGTGACCGTATGTTGTTGTTGTTGCTTATAACAACAAATCCTCACGCCAGGTCCCTAACGTGGTAGGTTGAAAGCACCGAGTGCCAAATATCTCTGTCCTCTTTATGTACTTCTTTATTATTCCATCATGGACTCACACTGACATTTGGCTCATTGTTCTGTTACAGCCTCCAATAGTACCGACCGTCTCTTACGAGGGCGACACCTCGAACTTAGACGAGTACCCTGAGACGGATTGGAAGGCCGTGAGATCTTTGGATCCGGATGAGTTGAAACTCTTCGCTAACTTTTGATTTTATTTAGAAAATATTGTGTAATTAGATAAAGTAGAATAATCATCTACATGTCAACTATTAGCCTAGTTAGTTAAATGAAACTAGAGTCGACCTAGTATTACGTTGCGATGCAACATACTGTTGACATCCTTTTCATAATAACGGGCGTCTGTAATCTTCTGTAATATATGTTTGTGTAGCCTTTATATACATATACCTACTTATCATATAAGTAAAATTATGGACATGAACTATGCTTACTAAAAATATATTTAATTGTCGATTCCTAACTTCAGTTTAGTTTTTACTGGCTAGCTTTTATTAATGTTATTTAAAAGAATTTGTATGTAGACGTAATTATTAAGATTGTAATTTTAAAATACTAAGTCACAATAATTGTACTGTTCATATCAAGACAAAGTATTTTTTATTAATCATATTTTAAACGAAAAATCATCTGTGACGACTAAACCAAGGAGTGCGAAGAAATAACGAACTTTAAATTATATGTCGCTTTTGCATTTACCTTCGCACGTGAACGTAATTGATTATTTGTATAACCGGCAGATATGAAATTTTGACCGGATTTTTCATGTCATTTCGCTATATTTTTTAACTTTGTTCAGGAAACTTGACGTAAAAGCAGGGTAGAAGGAGCAAAGATGTGTAAAAATATAGAAATCTTTATATCAATGCATAATAGTGTAGAAAAGTCGTATTTATGACAAGTATAACATTGACTGCCTCGTTGATCGGGCGGTTGCTAGCGCGACTGCCGATCGGGAGGTCCTGGGTTCAAATCCCGGGTTGGGT
>DWDX01004165.1:0-12053 GCA_018245675.1 Agara michaeli
GTGTATGTCACTGAACTCCTTCTAAACGACTGGACCGATTTTGATGAAATTTTTTGTGAGTGTTCAAGGGGACTTGAGAATGGTTTGGATTCACGATTTGGTCTACTGGAAAATGTTTTTTTAATTGATTTTTAAGTAGTTGTCGAATCCGACAGACTGCGCTACCATCGCAGTGTCAAATATAAATTAGCTGTCAAACATAATATGACGTACGTCCCGTCAATTAAGATTAAAATCGGTTTAGATTGGCGCAACTAAAGTATTTATTTATTGTGAAGCTGTACGAAGTTCGCCGCGACAGCTTGTATATACATACATAGATTTATGAAATGTATTCAATTTAATGCTTAATCTTTTTTCTATTCTCAACAAAATATTTTTTTATCTATCGATAATAAAAACCGATAATCGGAACGATCAATACGGTTCCTTTACATATATTAATCGTTTAAAAATTCACAAATATATGTTTTGACGTTTGAAAGGAATCCGGAAGTTTGAAAGTGTATAAAGAAACTTTCATTTCAAATCGGTTGACACAATAATATTCGTAAATGGATTACTTTCCGCATTTGAAAATATTCGAAGATGCCGATTGGAACGTAACATTTAAAATTGACTAGTTTCGCTTGTCGCAGTTTGCAAAACGAGCCCAGTCGAGGTGCGATTTTGTGCAAGGCTATTATTTTCTGTATGTTTTACAGCGGGCGGGAAAAAGTTAGTGAGGATAGCGCCAGTGGTGCCGAAGAGCACGGCAACTGTGAGTAATGTTACTTTACTTTTACTTTTTAGACGATTTCAGCTGCGTCATTGAGCGTCGTGACTTTAATAAATTCCCCGGTTTGAAAAATCTCTGAGAACATTTCATTCATATTGCTGATAATATTTTAAGAAATAGTTGTATTAGTTAATGATGAGTATTTCGTTCGTAGATTAAATATTATTTTTAAATTTCAGTTACATAATATTATTATGTTTGTTTGCCATTTTAAAACTTTTCAAATACTTTCTAGTTTTTATTCTTTATTCAAACGTTTTGAATGCTTAGCAACACAAATAACTCACACATATAAGCAGAAAGTTTGCTGTTGTTGCGAATATTGTCTATTATATTGTTGATTACATGTTTAGAAATTAAATTGCAATTAATTTTTCGAATACAGCAACCAACGCGGTCCGCGCAGAGCCTCCTGGCGCCGCTGTCGCCCGCGGCCGAGCGCTCGCCGCCGCAGCACTTCCCCGACCTGCTCGACGCGCAGGCGAAGGACTCCGACATGAGCGAGGACTCGCAGAACGCCCCGGAGGCCCCGGAGGTCGACTCCAAGACCGCCATAAGATCATTAATTGAGAATGCAGTCAACGAGGACGGCCAAGATATGCCAGAGATATCCATGCCAGAGGTGGAAGTCCAATACCAGAAACAGACTGTAAGTCTTTTTGTTGGTACACCAGCAAAGTTGTAACATGATATTTATTTGTTCTATATATTCACAAAAATAATTATTGTAAATTTTCTTCCATTAGCTAGCTAACAAAAGGAAACGAATGTCGCTCAAAGTAAGCATTTCATGACTTGTCTATGCGGTTGTTATTAGGATATTTTTTGAGAAACTAAAACGTTTCTTTTTACCTTTTCTTATTCATCCTTTTTATATTCACGCCTTTATATATATAATTATGTACTTTAAAATGTAAACGCAAATTATAATGTCTGTTTTTAGAGTCCGAAGGTGCGGCACAAGAGTTTGGATGAACCGGAGCCCGCTGTGAAAGATGAACGGCTCCAACACTCAATTATAGTGATACCCACCGGCTATGAGATGACCAACAACCTGATGGTATCCGATGATGTGACCAGTAATGTAAATCACTGATTATTTTACTACATCATGTTATAAACATCTGATTGATCCATGTTCTTCTAACGGTTAGGAATCCTGACTACTGAGACACGTGATATGGGTTTAATTCCAATCCCATATCACTATGGCGACCAGACATCTGACAAAACATGTCTAAATTCATGTATATTTGGGAAACAAAGAGAGAAATACAGTACCTGGGTGTTTCCCGCCAATTAAAATCTAGATTTTTTCAAATGTAGAATGAATAGGCATCAATAACAAGCATGCTACATCGCGGGCTCACGACATAGCTTTCCATCAGGCGATATTGGCCCCAGATGCAAGTCCTTATCAAATTTAAAAACGACTAATTGCTTCATCTAATAAATACAAATCTCTGCAGGACGAAAATCCGCGAAGTCTATTGAACATAGAGTCCGATGCAATGAATTCGTACCAGTCACCTCCAACACCGCAGCCTGCCTCCGAATCAGGTAACTAAGTTATGTTAAATTTTCAACCGACAAGATACTTATGCTCTTCATATATTTATTGTTTTTCATTACGGAATTGATATCATTATGTCACCAAGGTATACCATGCCAATTGCTTGTCCATTCTGGATGAGACTATTTGTTTTCATTCATCACTCATACCTACAATATTATTATTAATTCCCAAAACGATTAAATCGTATATGGAGCGCCTAGAACAGACTCTGTGAGTCCTCACTCTCTGCTCTTCGTGCCTATTGTATTGCCCTGGCCTATTCAGAAATTATTTAGAAATTAAATTCCTTGTATTTGAAAAAAATTACTCGACGAAACAAAACATGTAAGCAGACATATATATATTAAGCGGATGTTGTGTAGTCTCCATAAGGTTACTCCAGGAGGATTTTGTGTCACAGAATCTTTTTTAAATGTGTCATAAATATTTTTATTAAATTTCCCTTTTAGAAATGGTACCCACTGAGCTGGGCCTGCGGCCGCGCAAGGCGTGCAACTGCAACAAGTCGCAATGCCTCAAGCTGTACTGCGACTGCTTCGCGAACGGCGAGTTCTGCAACCGCTGCAACTGCTCCAACTGCTACAACAATCTCAAGCACGAGGAAATGAGGCAGAAGGCGATACGCGGCTGCCTCGACAGGAACCCGAATGCCTTCAGGTGAGCACTTGTTCATTGTACGAAACATTGGATTAAATACAGTTAATATGCCAATTTAAACTAAACATGGCAATAGGCTCACCACCTATTCCATTGTGGAACTTAAACGTAACTGGTGAAATGTGGGGGTGTACTGTACTCCTCTGCTTACCCCCTTAGGGGATTACAGGCGTGATGTTACGTTAAACTAAACATTGAAATATCACTTGCTATAACGGTGTAGGAAAACATCGAAGGAAACCTGCACACCTTAGAAATGTCGATGGTGTAGAAGAATATAACATTTTCTGAGGTGTATGAAGTCTACTAATCCGCATTTGGCCAGCGTGGTAGACTATGGCCTATATCCTCCCCACTATGAGAGGAGACCCGGTCCAACAGTGGACCAACAGAAAGGGTGGAAATATAATTATTTACATTGACTACTAAATTTTTTCTTTCGTTTTTAAATAACCATAATTTAAAAGCGTATTGTTAAGTCCGTTAATATTCGTATAACAAATTGCAGGCCCAAAATTGGTAAAGCTAAAATTGGAGGTCCCGAGATCGTGCGGCGGCACAACAAGGGGTGTAATTGCAAGAGGAGTGGGTGTCTCAAAAATTATTGTGAATGCTATGAGGTAAGCCCTTCTGCTGCTATCACAATATCGGCATATCCTGTGTATTTTGTTAGTGTACATCTAATTAGTGTAGTTAGTCGTTTAGTGGTTTTGCTTTGTGCTATACTATCAATCATTTTGTTCCAAAATGACTAGTCTCTTTATATCGGGTAGTTTTCTTAATTGTAATATGGCATGACAGGCAAGAATATGGGGTTGTTCCCCTTTTCAATAGGTGATCAACATGATCTATAAAAATTACAAATGAACATCACATAAGTTACCAACATGTGATGTTGTTGGCCTCGGACTAAGCCTTTGTAATTTTTGAAGAATTTTGTGTAGTGGTGTCATCCAAACTTTCCAAAAGAACAATTGCACAATGAACAATTGTGTCAGAATGAATTTACAAAGGGTCAATGCTATTACTTGCAGGCGAAAATAGCGTGCACAGCGATCTGCAAGTGTGTGGGGTGCCGCAACGTGGAGGAGTCGTTGGAGCGCTTCCGGCGGCAGGAGCTACCCGCGCGGACGTCCAAGCAGCCCTTCGCCATCGACCTGATCTTCCGCAACGCCACTACCAGCGATATCAAGTCAATGTTTACTCTTTTAAAATTACCACTATGTGTAAAAAGTTACATTTTAAATAGGGGTTACGTCGCCTGCCCTTACATAGTTGTGGTAAACGTGATGTGGAATGTTTTACTTTGTGGTTGTACCTTTTAGAGCGAGTCGCCGTTAAAAAATGCAGTTGTGCTTATGGAGATAAGCACATCCTTGATTTATTACTCTTATCATAATACCAAATCTTGTCTTTATATTATATGATTACAAAACATTCTATTCACAAAGTTTCATTAGAAAAACTGTGTATTTAGATAATGTTTCCTTCGGCTCTGCTGTCGGTTCTATCAGGGAAGGTGGGAACTAATTTGGCACTTTGATGTATTTTTGCTTTTTTCGTATTTCACAATCTCTATTATCACTAATGGATCAAGTAATGCTCTTTTTTGCCAATGGAACGCTTCACCAACGAGGAGTTTTGAAAATGAGTCTTTTATGAGGAAAGGGGAGGCCGGGCGTTAAATGCGAGACGCTAAGGAGGGCGCGGTGTTGCAGGCAGCCGTGCAGCTTCATGACGAGCGAGGTGATCGAGGCGGTGTGCCAGTGTCTGTTGGCGGCGGCGGGCGAGGGCGCGGCCGCGGGAGGGGGGCGCGGCGCGGGCGAGCCGCTGCGCGACGTGCTGGACGAGTTCGCGCGCTGTCTGCAGGACATCATCGGCGCCGCGCACCTTGCACCCGCGCACGCGCCGCCCCACGACCACCACGACCAGGTCCTGCCTATGTGTCTGTTGCAAAAACTTTAATCTCTCGTCAGGCACATAGGGCTCGCAGAAGCTTTTTCCAATTGGTTTGCTTTGAAGTAGCAGCCCTGCTAACGGTCTAGGGCACTATGGGCTAATAACCTGTATGCCTGAAAATAATATTACTACTTAACAGATTATGTGAAAATAATGTATTGTTTGTACATCACATATAATATGATCGGACCTCGCTTAGCATTGGGTGACCTCTCATAGTCAAGCGCAAACCTATTAGAATGTGTAAAATAAACAAAACAATAGATCGACTGAGCAACATCCGTAATTTCCACTTAAAAATCATTGCTGTCTATTTTATGGATTCAGATTGGATTTTGTATTAGACTGTTAAACTGAATTAAGTATTGACTGTTCCAGGGGACCACTTGATATTGGACTGACAACGGACCGCGCGCAGGTCCGAGACGGCTCCATCTGCAGAGTGTCTCCAACACGATGGGCATAAGAAGCAAAGCTAACTGTGAATGTTGCAATCTACCAATGCTGTACAAGCGAAAATAACTTTGCCGATGCCACTAATTACTGTATAAACCTTCATGTTGCACTGTACATAGCGTGCATATCATATTCGATGTGCAATCACTGTCAGTAATTTATCTAAAGTGATAGCAGATCACTGTATGTTTAGAGCACCATTAGTAATGATATTTTGAAAAGGCAGTTGTCAATTTGTTGCGGGACTTAACAACTTTTCCTTGTCATTTAAATTGTGGGAGTTGAATTGGACATAGTCTATAAGATTTTGTTCAAATGTCAAATCGGCTTTACGGAATGGAATACCTTTACCCTTAAGCGAAACATCTGACCGCGTGTAACGTGGGTTTACGTGCAAACAATATTCGGTTGAAACGAATGGCATAATTTTTTATTTTCTGAATGGTATATGGTGTGGATTGTACGTACACTGTTTGATGAAATAGATTTTATTAGCTAATGAAATATAAAGTGATGTTGAATTTTATAATATATATATATATCATTACAAGTGTAAAATTTTATACAATTGAGCTGATTGGTTTCCACACAAATTGCAACTGTGTTTTTGTGCAATATATTACTGCAGGACATTTTTAAGTCTATATTTATTACGCAATAATCTTGTAGAAATAATCTTTTATGTATAGAATACCGTTGACATAGATGCAATCAGAACATTTAGCTTAGAAATGTGTATGTAATTCGTAGAATAAAAATGTACATAATTTTATAAAGGCAATTGTAAACACTGTATGTATATCAATCTAACGTGAGGTCAAAATATAGTGATAATTTGCATGTACATATACATGTAATGATCTTCCTTGTAAATTAATTTTTTACTAGTCATAAGGATATATAAAATACCCTTTGGTAAAGTGTAAATATTAATATAATAAAATTCAAAGTTCGCTACATTCATTCTTTTATTTTTTAAACGTTTTATATATTCACATAAATATAATATAATATATAATAGGCTCACCACGTATTCCATTGTGGGACTTAAACGTAATTGGTTGAATTGTGGGGGTGTACTACACTCCTCTGCCTACCCCTTAGGGGATTACAGGCGTGATGTTACATAAATATAAGTATGTATATATATAGTTTATAAGTATATTTAGTTTACTTTTATTAATGAGTCTGCCGTTTTTTGAAACTATTTGCAGTAGCTAGCTACGTGTACACATCAGAGTATATAACCGAATATATAATGTAAAAATGCTTTATTGCATGTAATATACACTCATATATGACATTGTTCACCACGCGGGAATGACGCTGTAATACATTCCCTAGACATCAGTATTACAAGAGATCATTGGAATTAAAAATAGTCGTACGTGTACGACAGTCTATAAATACGGCGCGTCAGTACCGCACGTGGACCGGGCATCTTTTAGTTATCGTCACTGTGACACGAACTGCAGAATTAAAACCGATAACAATGAGTGCTCGATACGAAATACGAAAATGCGAGAAACTCGGGAGGTGTGTTCATTGTGATTCTATTAACGTTCAGATATCAATAACTGGCCCACATTGATACATGGTCGTGATGAAAAAACCGCTTGAAAATACGTTGCTTTTCATAACTTAGGTTATCGATTGATAAATAAAAAAAAACGTTTTGAAGCTCGCAATATTTGCACTTTTTTCATAGATACCTAGTTGCTGCCAAAGACTTGAAAGGGGGAGAAAGGATCTTTTCTGACCAAGCGTTTGTGATAGGTCCTAACAGCGACACGTCGCTAGTATGCTTCAATTGTTACTTGCCGCTCATTAGCAAATTTTTGATCTGCAAGAATTGCGCGGTAGCCCCTCTATGCCCTGGGGATGGATGCCCGGATGAAATGGCCGGTAAGACAAAGATAATGTAAAACATGGTTAATGTTAAAATATTATAGTCGTGGCATACATTAATATGAGTTAAAATGTTAACATTAGAACCTAAATGTTAGCTTGTTAGGCTTGACATTTTCAAGATTGTTGTTAGCTTTAGTAATAGGATATGGTTTAATGTGTTTTGCGTGAATATGAGAAAGGAATGCCAGAAATTGGTTCAAGTGTAGTTAGATTACAAGAAAGATAAAGTGAATAAGATGTAATTCTAAAATCTCGAAAACCAAATATATAGGTACTTACGTAGTTTGAAAATCTGTTAATTATTCTTTGTTCTGTTAAGTTAATATTTAGTTAGTAGTAAATACCTATAGCAATATATTTTTTTTAAAAAGTATAATTATCAATTAGTGGTATTCCTTAAACAAAACTACTGATATTTAAACCAACACTGAAATTTAATACTTTATTTTAATTTCCAGCATGGCACAATAAAGCCGAATGTGACTTTTTTAGGAATTTGAAATTAAGTATAGGACTGAGTCCGATGACAATGGTGCAAAATGTAGGATCTTTATTGGTTCTGCGCGCTCTGTTGAAGAAGGATACGAACCCTGAAACTTGGGCACAGTTTATGTTATTAGAAACGCATTTAGATGAACGACGGGAGAGTAGTGTTTGGCAATATTATGAAAATACTGTGAAGGTAGGAATTTAGGTAAAGGCAGGCTTAAAATTGTCACACCGTGACGACTAAATTGACACTCAACAATTGGCTTTTTCAATTTTTGCGAATACATTAATAATTTTTCACAAAATACAGAATATACAGTGGGAACTTAATTCCAGGAAACAATTTTGTAAACTATTTTTAAAATCTTTTTTACGTTTTATTTCTTTTGTTATATTAGTTCATCAGTTCACTCGGTCTGCTTGATGGTGAAGAAGATAATAATCTAGTTCAAAAAATATGTGCCGCGATCGACGTAAACAGTTTCGAAGTGCGGGGTCCGCCGATCCCGGCTATAGGATGTGCTGAAATACTGCGAGGGGTGTACCTGGAGGCAGCCCTTTTGGCCCACGACTGTACCAGTAACACCCACATTGCGATCAACGACAATAATGTCCTTGTGTGCCATGCGAGCACAGACATCAAGAAAGGAGATACTATATATTACAATTACACTGATCCCTTGAAAGTAAGTACTTTGATTTGAGACTATTGAAATCCATAGATTCTGGTAAATTCAATCCATAGTATAAATCTTGTATAATTACGTGAAATACATATAATTAGGTAACATTACGATTACGATTTGTGCGTTCGTTTACTAATTTCATTTTGCTTATCAATAATACGTTTCGTTAATCATTACTAATATTTTGTTTCGAAATTTTGATATACAGGGAACTTTACCGCGCCAGCAACACTTGTTAGTGGGTAAATACTTCAAATGCACCTGCAGTCGATGTTCGGATCCAACAGAAATGGGTACACACATGAGCTCAGTCATTTGCGTCGACTGCAAGACCGGTTACATCTCTTTCGTTGACAATGTTTGGGTATGCAACAATTGTAAAAAGGAATTCGATAAAACTAGTATTGAATTCAAGGTGAAATGCTGTTCTGATAAATTGGATGTCATAAGTAAGTACTGCGTTATAAATGTGTATATAATTTTACTATTGAATTTTAATGATGATTGTTATGTATATTTGTGCTGTCATCTAGTGGGTTGCAGGTGAAATAATATCTGTTTGAATGCAACGTTAGGTTTTGGTTAGATTCCATAATATGATATGAAAAGATTCAATGGAATGTTATTATATTGGCAGACAAAAAAGACGATAAAGAGCTAGAAGAGTTTATAAAATATGTATCACTTGTGCTGGCACCGCACCATTATTTATTGTTGGACGCAAAGCAGAGACTTGCCGGTGTTTTAAGAGACACCATAAACAGGGAGCCCAGACCAACGAAGAAAATGATGAGGCGGAAAATAGAGCTTTGTCAAGAATTATTGCCCGTTTTAGAGAAAATAACCCCTGGAATATGCAGGACGAAAGGTATATGTCTTCATCGTTACTGTAATATCAGCAAGCATTCGCTTTTGTAGATATATTTTTGTTAAATAGCAAGGTGTTGAAGGTGATTTAAGGTAGTTGATAATCACACATATTTCATTTTATAGAAAATTATATTAAAATATGTTTTTTATATACTCGTATCTAAATTTTGTCTAAGCGCTACGAGAGACATATACGACACTCAAGGCGTAATAGCTTGGGCATGTTAAATTTATGTTGTTAAAATTAAGTCGTTATATCGTTATCGTTATCGTTATTAGCGTTTATTCATAGAATTAACTTTTATTTCTTAACTGCTGTTGCTTAACTGTATTTATTTGATTTTTAGCAATCACATTATTTGAATTACATATAACAATGGTGCAATTGGCAAAAAAGTTATTTGACGCTAGGGAAATAACGGCGTCTGCGTACATGGTAAGCTACTTATGATTTTGTATCTTTAACTAACAATTTAGATTTCTATCTTTATCTATTACTCTTTTTAATCTACAATAACAAATACTTTTGACATTTTTTGAACATATATCATGTTTTTTATATTGTGAATTACATATAACCCTGCTCGTACCTACTGTCACCCAAAATGCTAATCGTTAATGTGTTTGAATGCATTTGGATTTTTTTAAGGATGAGTTGCTCAGTGCAGAAATACATTTAAAACGATCGCTGGAAATGTTACTAATCGAACCTGGAAATTCGCCCGAGGGTGAGCTTTGTGCTAAAGCATTGGAATTGTATAGATCTTTAAAGAATACCATGGGAACTATTTTGGATGAGATTCATGCAGACGGAAAAACATACGATAGCATAGCAGAAAGAGAATTCCAAGAATCTTTGCATTTGGCGGACGTGGATTGAATAATTTAATTAGAATGTTTTTATACTTAGTGTTTAACTTAATATGTGTACTTAAATATTATCTCTAAAATGTTAAGATTATTAGACAAGTGATGTTAAAATAAATTGCTTGAAGTTAACAGTGTTTCTTTTTGTTATTGATGATCAATATAGCATAAAACCTTAATCGTATTTCCTGTTTTTTTGGTTTGGTAACTCAAAATATGTAGGTTTTGAGTTTCAAGGTCCTTTTCAGTACTCTAGAAGTATAAGACCAATAAGTCGAAATGCAGAGTTAAAACTTTAACTAAATAAATTGGTTCAACTATGTTTTATTGTGCTACGCAAATAAAAATACATATTAGCCGAACCACAGAATCCCATTGCACATAATCTTATGACAAGACTCAAACGTCACATTTCTGACATCACCTAGCGACTGTCTTGTCAACAAACTGTCAATAAACTTGAAAGGAGTTATGCGGCTGAAAATGTGTTATTGCAAATATTAATCTCGATGATAAACTTCCTGTCATTCTGATCATCCATTAATCATAGATGTGTGAAATAAAACTTGACTTTAAAAAATATCTCGATCACTGTACCACGAAGTAGAGATTCTTATCCATCATACCGCTAATCGTAAACGTTCGTTTCGATTTAGGGTAATTTTTGAAGTAATCAATTATCGGCATTTACATGTATATACTTCCTGTTGAATGACAATTGTTTGTTATCCACTTGGATCGTTAGGATTTGTGTTAAAAAGGGTATTTGTTACGTTTCCTTCATAGTCCAGTCATGGCGGACCGCTCGTCCCTGTTGGCGCTTGCAATATTAACAGTCGGAGTAACTTTACATGGATCCTTACATAAAGTAGAGGAAGGTCATCTCGGGGTTTATTATAGGGTAAATGCATATCCATTTATTGATATTCTACTTATAATATTATTTGCATCCCCCCGTTCTTTAGTTATAGTATTTTAAATGTATTACAGGGTGGTGCTTTACTGACAGCCACCAGTCAACCTGGATTTCACATGATGATACCTCTACTGACCTCGTTTAAATCAATTCAGGTATACAACTGAAATAACTTCTTTAAAAACGATCTTCTTTTCTCTAATAGGATATATTTATCATTGTGGGTAAGACAGCCTAATATGCCGGTCAATATGATAAAACTAAAGCACTAGTACCTACAAGGGTTGTACCACATGTTTAATTAAAAATTACACAAATAGTCTTCTGTAAATGTTGTAAGATATTATAAATTAATGTTGCCTACATATAAATTTTTTATACTGTTGCAGACAACACTACAGACAGATGAAGTAAAAAATGTTGCATGTGGTACTAGCGGCGGAGTGTTGATCTACTTTGAAAGGATTGAAGTGGTCAATAAACTGGATCCTGAAAGTGGTCAGTTTTTAGTTGTTTCTTAATTTTTTTTATTTATCTTTAAAAAAAATTGGTTATTTTTAATGATAATTCACAATTCAGTATCTTATATTAATAATAGTAATGAATGAATATTTAAATATCAATATTTAATATAGGTATACTTAATTATATTTAGTGTTATTAGCTGCAACAAAGCGCTGGATACTCCTATGATTTAAGTATATGTATATTTTTAAAAATAAGTCTGCCAATCCACTTTCCACCAGCGTGGCGTAAATCTCACTCACTATGAGAGGAGACCCAGACCAGCAGTGGACTAATAAAAGGGTCAGAAAAAAAAATGAATATATATATATATAATTTTAAATTTGATTTTATTATTATCAGGGTCAGAAAAAAAAAATTAGT